>JBBPKG010000712.1:0-14115 GCA_038089115.1 Fistulinella cinereoalba | reverse complement strand
CGAACCCTTGGCCCTACCAACGCCAACCAAGAAAACCGACGTACCCGCCGTCGAATCCCGCCTCCAGACCCTCATCTCCGCTCGAGATGAAGCCCTTGCGGCTCACGAACTCGCACGCCAAACTATGACCTCCTGCTCTTTCCGTTCCTTCAAACCGTTCAAAGTTGGCGATAAGGTGTGGCTCGAAGCCCGCAACCTGAAACGCCTCATTGCCAATCCGAAGTTCGCCCTGAAACGCGAAGGACCCTTTACCATCACGAAGGTCCTTTCCGCAGTCTCTTATCAACTCCGAATCCCCGCAGTATGGAAGATCCACAACGTGTTCCATGCTTCCTGAAACGGGCACCGGTATTTGCCCACACAACTTAACGGACTTCATCGTTTTCCACTGACACTCTTATCTTATCTCTTGATCCTATCTTATCCGGCAAGTTCCGGTTATCTTATCTTATCTCGGATAGATCCGAGATCCGACTATCTAATCTTTCAGACTTCTAACCTGTGCACGCCTAGAGCGTCACAGCCTTTGTTCCATTCTAGACCGAACCTAGACGGTTCTTTATGACATCATGGGCTAGACCCTATGACATCACGTATGACGTCACGACCCTTATCTATCAACCCTATGCCCAACGTCGTACCACTTTTTATTCAACCTATGGCGTTATGCTCTCTTATCTTTTCTTTCCTCTTTCGTATTTACGCACAGACCATGTGCCAATCATGTACACACAAGCTTTCCGTATATAATATACGGGCACTGACCTCGATGGCTCCCCATCTTGGTTATCCCTGAGATTACAAGGGCTGGCCATTTCTAAGCAACTCTCTTGAGTACCACTTGAGGGACTTGTCTTTCTCATCGCATTAGCATTCCTCCTCTCGCTTTTGCTTTGGACGTTGCGACTCAAGTTCGGTCGCTACAGTCCTTGAGCATCTTGTCAAATAACTCGGACTTGTACTCTCCACCGAAATCGGACATCCAAGACTTTAGTTTCCACTGAGGGTATTGGCGTTCGGTCCATTCAAGCCATTGCTGGGTTGCAAGCAACGCACCAGACTTCAGGCGAAGGGGAATCACCCAGCAGTGTGAAGTGAAGTCATCCAAATACGTGATAACGTACTTGTACTTGTGATAGGAGTCGATGGGGAAAGATTTAATGTCTGAGTGTACCAACTCGAAAGGACGAGTGGCTCGACGCTCGTTAGGAGGATAGCTCCTGTTAGGCATTTTGCCTTTGAGACATCCAGGGCATACTGGATCTTCGCGGGGGAATTCCACCTTGGGGAAACCCTTGGTGTACTTTTCAGCCCAGCGGAGGACGTCTTTAGACGGGTGTCCAAACCGTTTGTGCAGAATGTCGTAGGTGACACTGCGAGTCATCTTAAGGATAGGGCGAGCCTCAAGTGGGTGCCCAACGATGGAGTACATATTGCGGCCAGCGCGTCCAGGAGTGAAGGGTGCCAGAATGGTACCATCGCCGTAAAATACGTCGATACTTCTACTGTCTCCTTTGACGATAGCGCCAGCGCGGAGTAACTCCCCCAGGCTCACCAACCGTACACCAGAATCCGGGATGTGGGCAACTTCGTGCAGGGCGAGGATATGCGATTGCTTATCAGCATCAAGCCATCTGACGAGTACACGACCCAATCCAACTATGTAGATTGGCGGCGGTAGAGACCGGGATTCAATCCTTTTGACTAAGTGCCCGGTACTCGACAAAGTCAGAGCGCCAGGGCGTGAAGTGCATTGAAGCACCGGAGTCCAATATCCAGGTGAGAGTAGACTCTCCGTGATCACAACCACACTTTTTCTTATCCTTTCCATGTGCGCACACCGTGGATTCGGAGGTAGATAGTATATTGGAAAATACACTACTACAAGCATCATGTACAGCGAGACTATCTACGAGATCAGCTGAACATGGGGAAAGATGAAGTCCCATCGAGGGACCCGAGCGACACACAGTCTTCTTCATCGATGACCGCCAGTCCCGAAGGACCGGCTTCCAAGCCCGTGGCTTCCGCAATCTCCTCATCGACCTGCATTGGGCCCGATTCGTAGGCCCCATAGATCTCGTCGAGATCGTCTGAGTCCCAGCTAGATGCCGGGGGGCCATGAATGTCGCGGGTGCGGTGCGAACGTTTGCGTTTCTTCAAGGGACGCGACTGAGGAGGTTCCTCGCTGTCGGAGACAGGCTCTATACGAGCAGTGAGGGGCGGTGAGGAGTGCTCCGGGAAGGGCATCTTGGTGTCCGCAGAGCGGACTTCCTCGTAGCGGGGGAACTCCCCCATGCAGCGCACGAGGGAGATGGAGTCCTGGATCCGAGGATCGACGGGACGGTCGGATGAGCTGCCTTGGTAGGCAGACGGCGGGCGGTGAGAGTCGACACGAGGGTCGACGGCGGGCGGTGAGAGTCGACACGAGGGTCGACGGCGGGCGGCGCGGAGACGAGATGAGATGGAGGGCCCGGGTTAGGCCAAGGGCAAGATGGGGCGGCGGCATGGGCGGTGGCGAATGAGGCGATGACGGTGGCGGAGGAGGCGGTCTCGGCGGCGGCAGCATTGCCTTTGGGCCAGCGAGGCTTCTTCTTCTTCTTCTCGCCGTCTCCTCCCTGCTGCTGCTGCTGCGAGCCTTTCGGCTTCTGCTGCTGCTGCTGCTGGAAGGAGGGGTCACCTCCTTTCGGCTTGACAGCCGAAATCTTATTTGCCTTTTCAGGCGCCTTGCCTTTGCCAAGGGAGCGCTGATCCCAAGCGAGGACCGCAGCATCCCGAAGCTTCGCGACGGTCGGGTGGACCGAATCGCCTTTGCTATCCTTCTCTTGGACAGCCATCTGGGCCACGAAGGCCATCTGCGGGGGGAGTTTCGATAGGACGAGCATGGCGGCTACCTTAGGATCGAGCTTGTAGTCCATTCGTTCGAGACGAGCGAGGGTATTCTTGAGCTTGTTGAACGAAGGGGAGGGGTGCGAATCCCCTGGGATCCGAAGATCCATGAGCTCTTTCCAGAGGGAGTACGCCTGAGCGACTCCGGTGGCCTTGTTATCGGCCTGGAGGGCCTCCATGAGAGAGGCGGCGGTGCTCTTCGTCGCGTACTTCTGCTTAAGAGGAGCAGAGAGGTACAGATTGATCGTCCCCACGATCACGTCGTTGGCCTTGCGCCAGGCCAGCCAGAAGTTTCGTTTGTCGGAGTCGGACGTCGCGGAGGGAACGGGGGGCTGGGATACGTCCATGCACCATAGGCCTCCAGTTGCCTGGAGCTGGGCGGACATGATGGGCCACCACGCATCCCAATTGGAACCCGTGAAGACGGGGATGCGGACAGAGGACTCGGAGGTGGAGTTGGGCGACATTTTGAGATCAGGTTTTATCTGCAAAGCGAACGCGTTAGCGTGCGATACAGAATAACGCGAAAACATAGCCTCTCCCTGTGCAGAGCGATGAACAGCGTACGCGAACGTAGTTCAAGCGTAGCGTGCAACGCCCTTTACGGGGAGCCAAATCCACTGAACACACAGAGGTGCGACAGCGGTGGAGCAACTATCCAGCCAGGAAACAACGCGTGCACCTTTCGGGCAACAGCGTGTGCGCTGACTGGTCCAAGAGGCAACAGCGCGTGCGCTCTCGGGGCTCATAACCTGTTGAACAGACCTGCTACTGGACGGTAGCTACTGCGTAGAGGAAAGCCTACCACTTACTTATGGAGGGCTTGGGGTTGCTGCGTTGCTGTCTGTTGCACGTAGTGGTTAGAGGTAAAGTCTCTATTGAAACTCAGACGCGGAGTCTGGTCCTTATATACATGTGTACTATTTACTCGTGCACTACATACGCAAATAGTCACAAACATCCTCTAATGCCCGATAGCGGGCGTAGTCGAAGTGCTGTCGGTTGACGCACGTTCAACACAAAGCAAGGTAGGTGGAAATGGAGATGCGGACTTTAGGATCTTTGATCTCAAGTGGTAAGATCGGGGGATGATGATGTCGCTGGAATGCTTCTGGAGAGAGTTTGGCAATAGAGTTGGCTGTGGAAGCGTTGGAGAGAGCACAAATGAAGAACATCGTGTCTTGCATTGGCGCAAAGGTAGCGAGAGATGCAAGATCATCGAGGTCAATGGGGCAACGACGAGACTCATAACGGATGAGACGGCGCAGTGGGTGCAAAGAATCGCGAGGTCCAGGGGTTAGATCAGGGAGAGAAGCATCCAAGTCGGGCTGAGGAGAAGGGGAATTAAATGAAGGAGGCGGAGAATTGGGATGATGAAACAGAGGATCATCGACATGATCATGCAGCCCAGGAGAGTCAAATCGCAGCGGAGGTGAGTCTGGTTGAGCAGCAGGAGAAGGAGGATCTGGAGGAGGCACAAAGAGGTCCTGGTGTACGTCAATAAGGGAAAGACATGCAGCAACTTAACAACGCACCTGCAGACCCCGTTTGCCCAGCAGTATATGTTCTTGCGCTTCGTCCACATGCACATCTCGAGGCCGTTGGCTCGCAGCATTTCTCCTGCGAGAGAATATGCCCCTCGTTCTTTGTGCGGGCGGAGGATCGAGGCCATCGAATCTTCCATTTCGAATGCGCTGTTTCTCTGCTTCTGGAGCCTCTTGTAGATGGCGATACCAGGTAGTGGAGGAGACGATGTGGGGGAGTCCGAAGTTGTACTTGAAGCAGACACAATTGTAGCGCTGCTGTGAGGTTGACTCCATGGAGAAACTGAGGAGACGGCAATGGCGTGTGCACTGTGCTTTCATGCAACGCATGAAAGCACGTTGTACACGGCACGCTGTATTGCTAAATTGCCATTGGCTAGTTGACTCGTGGCAAGATTGCTACGACGAATGGCAATTCGTCAGCGTGTCAGCGACGAAAAAAGACGGAGCAGGGCGGATGGAAGCGCATCAGACGAAAGCAGACGTCGACATACAAAGATCGGTAAACACATGAGATAACACATGGGAACCGCCGTCAACATAGCTAGTTTTCACTGGGCCTTACACCTGGTTACTCCAACAGTCGAGACTCAACATCAATTAATGTTTGCTGCGTGATGCGAGGTCAGTCAAGACCTGTTGGAAAAAGAGCCTAGCCATGCTGTTTCTCCGAGTGATAGAATCAGATAACATTTGATCACACGATTTTTTTTTTTCTTCGAGTATCAGGTTACAAAAGGATACCCATGCGCGCTGGTGCCCCACACTACTTGATAAACGTGTCATCAATCAGTACATCGCGTCCCTTTACTGGGGACCAGTGCCCAGAGAACTGTCATAAATATCATCACGGACACTAACCTAGTATCCACGGACATTAAGGAAAGGACTGCTGAAAGTCTATTACCACTTACAATGGCTGCAGGGCGCGGATGCCTGCCTTGGTTGCAATTACACCTGTCATGAAAGGTAGTAGGGCGGAACCTACTTGACCAAAGCCAGCGATCCAACCGATCGAGCCTAGCACAAAAATATGAGCATCCTGCTCTCTGCGTAGATTTGGAGGAGGGAACCACCGGTCAGCAGCCTGGCTGGTAATATTCGCCTAGCGTGGCTCATTGTGATTGGATACATTGGTCCGAGTAGCAGACCGACAAACGAGATAAGCACGGCATCCCCAATCAGTGATGGCACCAACCAGACCACCAGCTCTAAGCAGATAGCAAGCAGAGCGTATATAAACATGACTCTCCGCTCTCCCACCTAAAGGGGTAGAAGTGCAGCATTGCACAGTAATACAGATCCAACAAATACCTTTTGGTTGAACCACAATAATACAACGCGGCCGGCCATCAGGCCTACCAATTCGAGTTGAGATGGAGGCGACAACAACAACTCCTGGCCACGTACCTCCAAAAAAACCGGATGATATATACCCAGACGATGACCCACCACCACGAACATCCATGATATATGTCACAATCCAACCTAACGTCATTGTGGATGTCATTCTCCGCACCTAGCCAAGGAAGACGCACCTCCGACAGTAACCTCGATGCCAACATAAACAAGAATAAAGATAGCCAGGAGGTGCACATCCTTCAAGTAGATTATCTGTCTAAAATGGCTTTTTCCATTTTCATTGCGCTCGCCCTCCCCCGTATATTGCCCGATCTGAGCCAAACACTCTTCAATAGAATAGTTTGAGTGGCAAGCTTGCGAGACATGCTTAGAACCGACCGTCCTGGCTTTTCAAGCAAAACACCACGATCAACAGAGCAATATTTATCAACGAAATGCCCAGCGAAACGAGATAATGAAAAGACCAATGGGGAAGTTGAGCAAATTGCGTTGCTACAAGCGGAGAGGACAAGGCACCAGCGCCTTGAACGTTCACCACCACGTGAGCAACCAATTTAGATAGTATACGATACGCGTACCGTAAGCCTACCCTAATGCGTCAGTAGGCGGAAGAAGACCCAGAGCACAACGTAAAACATACCGCGTGCAAAATTCCCATTTTAGTTTCTGCATTATTCTTGAGACGAGCTACGAAACCATTGGCCTGCGCATCCTAGAACCAGAATCGAGCGACAATGGAGACATCACCCACTTGCACAGAAACAAGACGGTACCTGCAAGGCCATCCCAATGCCATTGATAGCATACCCGAGTACAAATGCCGGAAAAGGCAAAGCTGCAGACTGGATCGTGTATCCAATCACCTGAAGTACAGATCCTAGGAGGAGCATAAAGGGTGAGAGCATCATCGCCGCACGTCTCCCAATGGGGAACTACCTGTAGAAAGAACATACCGAAGACAATAACCTGCCGTACGAATTTCTCAGTTCTGTGTAGCTGCCTTCATCCCGGACGATCGGAATCTAACCTTGCCAAAGCCATATCGATCATTCAACACCACATTCGAGACAGCTCCTGTCAAAAACCCCTTTGCATACCGTCAGTGATCCGAGTAATGAAGCTTGTCAAGCGTGGATACCCACGATGCAAGTAAACACAAAAATGAGGGATACCACAGCAAAGTTGACCTATCCCACGTATCCACATCAATATACACGACGAGCCGGAACAGATGCTCCCGCCGATCCCCTTCTTCGCCCGCGGAAGGTCCGAAGGGGCGAGGGAGTCGTTTGCACCATCATGTGGACAACTTACGTGGTATACTCTTTGGATCCGTGGCAATAACGGACCTGTCGTTCCATTATTCCAACCTGCGAGATATATTGTCCAACAGAGAGTCGCGAATTGGATGCGTTCACGGAGGCGCTGTGCCTTCGTTTGGACCACTGCATCATCGGGGGAGTCCGTTGGGCACCTCGACTTCGCGTCGCTAGCATAACCCACGGAAGCCTTGCGTACGAGATCTCTCAGTTCGACCTCTTCGCCGGATCGGTTCGCTGATGTGGGATGTCGCGGATTTATATTTCCCTCTGCGGCAACCCCAGTGGCTTCGAGCATGCCCGGACAAGTGTAAAGTACCCGGTGGTGGGACACTCAGAGAGGAACGGTGGCCGACAAATGCACGTCGTTAGACGGGGGAGAAATAGATGGCATACAATATCAGTAGCATCCTCTATATACTGTCCGCTCGCTGAAACGCGGAAGCGCGTGAAACACCGCGACGAATGGCGCATAGTCAATATGGTGCCGATCGGTGTATCATCGGAAGGAACCGTTGTGACGTTCCGGCGTAGAAGGCCCAGGACGTTACAACTAGGTAGATCTGAAGTTGCGTTGCTCTGAGAGACCCCGTATATGCATCTGGAGCGTGTGGCCTTGACCATGACACATCTCGTCCGTCACGAGATACTTAATGATCAAGCTTACGGCGTTCAAAGACCATTCCCAGCGGGGAGGTTTCCACAGAATAGCCTTCATACAGAGCCCAGGGCCAGAAGTATAGGGCCCTGAGAGTAGATGTCGCATGGCCCTCCGTGCAACCCTGGTCCCTGGGCATTCCAATGATCGAGTTCACGCACCTCACATTCGATCGTATCCTCCATCCAACGAAAAAGAGCGTCGTGATAACCTTCTGATGATCCTATCGGGTGTTGTTAACAGCTGGGTCTATTTGATGGGCATCCGAATCAGCAAATAAAACTGTAGTTCCGTGTGAGGGATTTAGCCCCCTCTCCAAGGATCAGAGCCGCCAAGGGGAGCGGTAAAGGGGCGGTGGGAAGAGGTTTCGAGACTGAGAAAGCTCTCGTCAGGGGACTTGCTGCTGTCCCGACCGCCGTCCTTCCAAGGCTTTGTAGGTGACCTGCCTGCCAACCTGCTGAGTGGGAGTAAACATCGAGGGGAGCATAGGTCCGTTGCCTGGAGTGTCCCGTAGCATGGACCCACCCGGGGGCAGGTGTCTGAGGGGGGAAATAGAGAAGGAGTATCGTTCCCACACCCCCAGGCCATTGGGGTAGAGGGGGCCCTTTCGGGCACCTGTCGGCACTTGTTTCGATCTCATGGGCAGCACTGGCACGTGGGCTTCCATCCGCGTGCATCCAGGTCCTCTACCTACCTCCCAAAACGGGGGAGCATATCGCACGAAGCAACATAGAGACCGTATCTTGCAAGCCTATCTGCCATGCAGAGTTGAACCTAAGTCACCTACATATGCATGGTGTTCAAGCGTCGGCTCGCCAGGCACCGACGTTCAATCGATCTCGATGGACCTGCCAGTCACGGTGGGGAGAGCGTACTATCAATAGCCAAATTACCATTCAGTTCAGTCATAGTGAGCCGTTCAGGTAAATTATAACATACATAGTATAACATACATCAAGCTTCGGAAGAGAATACCTGGCCGGCCCTCATACAACAAGATAAAAATAACTATACAAAGTCCGGTGCTTGCCTCATGGTGTCGCGTACCACCACAACGTGGTCACTCCAACGGGGAACGTGTACGTCGCCTCGATGGAACATCGTGAGCATCACATTACTCGGATGTCCGCCTTGGTTCGGCTCACCTGCATGCCCCTAAACTCGATGGTTGCGGTCACCGGCTGCGGGTTCCACGTTGTCGAGGCGCTGTCGTCCCTGCTCCGAACACGTCGTCAACGATCGCACGTTCGCACGAGAAAACGAGGACGGACCAGTTGAGCACGACGAGACTGTATCTGTTCCAGTCCGTCGACGACACACGGCCTGTCACATACGCCCCGACGACGAGCGCCCAGTCCAGGCTGCCACCGACGCTCACCGCTATCCGTTGTCCCCATGGGCCGCCAGAGTCACGCGGCAAGATGGCTTTGGATGCCTGTGCCATGGCGTAAAATTCCTGGTTGACGCTCCAGCTGCCATCGCTGTTGATCTGGACGACGCCGCGGCAGCCGCCGCCACAGCTATTGGAACCAGGGAGCTCCGGGCCGCCGGTGCCGCTGAGCGCGAGATTCCACATGAGCCCGGTGGAGGACCCGTAGCTGAGACTGCCGATGAAGCTAGAAAAAGCCCGTTCAGTCGGTAGGTTGTACTACTTTGGTGAGAAACCCACAGGTTGTCCATGTACCACTGTGTGCGCATGTCAGTCCATGATCAACATCCAACCGCTTTGGAAGCACGTACCTTGATATCGGTCCACCAATCAGAGCCGATAGTGCCGGAACACTCCGTGAAGAACACTTCCTGGGTGAAATCTCAAGACGGACATCACAAAGACGATGTCGGTCATACCTTATTCGGGTATTGAGAGGTGAACTCCGCTTGTTCACTCACGCTACCTTCATAGCAGTGGAACGAGACGCCGTCGAAGGCGCTGCCCGCTTGCTGCATCTGGCGTGGGAGAGGTCAATAAAAAGTCCACGGCGAGGCACGATTTTCGGGACGCACGAGTTGGACAGGGTAATTCGCAGCATCGGACCAGTTGTGTTCATATCCGATGATCTTGGTGTCCGAGAACCCATTTGAGCTCATCAGACTGCGTAGCGTGATTCCCAGCTGCCCCTCCACGGACACGGGCATGGAACATGAAGGGTATGTCGGATTGCTGTTCTCAGGCTCGTTCTGTGAGGAATGACTCATTGGCTAGCCATCTACATCCGTGTATGCGAATGTTTACCTGAATGCTAATGGCGTAGATAGGAATCCCTTTGTTCGAGAAGCCTTGGACGCTCTTGAAAAGGTAATTCGCCACTTTTGAGGCATGGTTGAGGTGGCATTGAGCGAATCAGTATGAGACTCACTTTGATTGATATATGCAGTGTTCAGGGATCCACCGTCCATGGTTCCACTCTTCATCCACCCAGGCTGCCAGGGGTAAGCGATCGTCGCACGAAGAAAATACTCACTTACAGGAGACCAGGGAAGAATATGGACACGCAGCCATTGGTTGACAGACAGGATATCTAGAAGGGTGGAAAATACATAGCTAGGGGCAGCATTGACATTAAAGTCATTGAGGTTAACGTCTCCACTGGTGTCGTCATAACTGTACACTATGGCATGCAGTTGAGTGACGTGCTGCGTGTTGAGAAAGCAGATGAGCCACACCATTCGCCGAAAAGTCCGAGGCCCCAAGGGGCACTCGAATGTAGGAGAAGCCGGCAGAGTTGGCGCCATCAGTGACTTGGAGAATCGGGGTGAGCCGTGGGTTAGAGTACACGAGGCAAGACGCGTGCTCACTGTTGAAGAGATAGTCTAACAGTTGCCAATAGCTGGTTGGGTTCTGGGACTAGGCATTCGGCTCAGCCACGCGGTGGCCTGCTCGGGCACGCTCTGCATACCTTGAGTTGGCTCAAAAGGAGTGCAGACGAGTCGGCTGGCGCGGACGGTTGTTAATATCCGTCGCAGACTCGAGCGGCACGGCGACCCACTTAGAGATGCGCCGAAACCATGGATGGTCTGGTAGACGTCCGCGTCGTTCACGACGATGTCGGCGCTGCCGATGGGACCAGGCGTGACGAAGTTGATCGGATCGGGCGTAGGCTGGAAGTAGGTGAAGAGCTCGCCGCGGTCCCAGGTCGTTTGCCACTGGCAGGGAGGGAGATGAGTGGGCTGGAGCGGGCGGGAGGGTACACACGATGTCCCAGATCTGCTGGCAGGCGACTGCGCCGAGGGACGCGAGCACGACGACGGCTGGGGCCCGGCGCATCGTGAGGAAGAAAGGAGTGGGGGGAGTGCCATGGCCAGTTGGAATCCATTAAATGGCGGTCCACAGCGGACGGAGGCGTGTCCCTATGGAAGAATGGGCGAGCACACGCGACAGCTGGACGGACAACTAAAATTGACCGCGACCTGCGTTCAACATGCCGGTCTCAGCCAGCACTAGTACGCTAGTGTCCATGTCATCAATCACTGGGCACGTGACACTAATGTACACTACTATAAAGGGACGGCTACTCCAAACTACCACATCTCAGAACAGACCAAGCAGGTCCTCCTGCGGCTTCTGCGCGGCGCTCGGGGACCCAAGACTGTCTAGCGGAGAGGCGGTAACATGGCGCGCTGACGTGCCTCCCGGCCCACCAAAACCGCCGTCGATACCGCCACCGCTCGCGCTCATCCCGCCAAAGATAGACACCAGGTCGTCCAGCGGGTTCGTAGAGGCCCCAGACAGAAAATTCGCTGCAGCGGGTGAGGACGGTATGATCTGCGTCGCTGCAAGCCCAGAGGGTTGCCCTTCTTGCGTCGGTCCGTCGTCAAAATCGAGCAGGTTCTCCGCTTGCTGCCCTGCCACGACCGTCTGCAGGGCTTTTTGGGCAGTGAACCGGTCATCGGACAGCCTGCATGCTCGTCAGCAGTGGCCTCTTGGAGACAACGACGGACGAACTCGGTCCCTTTGCGTTGAACCGAGTCTGCACCTATTCGGCCGTGGCCAATGAACGTCTCCGCCGGCTTGTGGTAAACGCTGGCTAAACTCGAGACTTCTCCCAGAAGCTCCTCCAATAGCGCTGGTGGCACCGTCGTTCGTGGGATCGAAATCGGCGGTCTGTCTGCTAAAACAACCGCCTAAGGCACACATGCGTTATTTTCTACTCAAAATACCGCTTAGGCGTACCTTGGCTGCCCCAGGGTCCGTGGACAATAGCCGCCAGTAAATATATGCCCGATCGCGCACGTCAGGTGAGTCGCAGTCTTTCGTTGCCGTATTTAGCACCCGTTGCACCACTCCCTGTGACGTGTCGGGCTTCTTCAAGAATAGTTTTACGACTGCTGTCAAAGTTTGTAGTTGCACCTATCGAAAGACATCCAGCAATAGCAACCGCGGCTTAGACGCACCACAAACCTGATATGATTCCTCCGTGAACGTATCCACAAATGTGCTTAGGAGTTCATCGGCGTTGTCTATTTTCTCCGCGTACTCCCCGATGATCCATATCAGCGACGCTTTCGCTTCTGGCTCATCTAGTTCCTCGAGGTTGGCACAGAGCGTGGGTATCACGCCCTCATAGGTCGAAGGGTACTTTCTGAAGATGTCCTATATCGTCCTCGTCGGAAACTGCAACAAAGCCGCGTCAATCAACCCACCTTCATCACAACCATCGCCTCTTGGACAACATAGCTGACGCGTGTTCCGATAAGGTCGAACAGCACGTTGACGCATCGTTCAGCAGCGCTCTCAATGCTGATGGCTGTTTGGCCTATCGCTTTGATACTCTTCCGCACAAAGTCGACGTCCACCTCGGAAGCATACCTATCAAAACAAGAGTCGACATACGAGTAGGAGTGGTAGACGAGGAACCAACTCTTTCAGTTCGCTCAAAAGCGCATCGACATTGTTGTCGTTCGCTAACCGTACCATGATGTCCAGCTTCTCGATCTTGACATATAGCGGGTCGTTGTATTTGCAGAAAAACACTCTCATCTCGTTACAGAGCAGGTCGGACTGTTTTTGAAGAAGCAAGTTGACATTGCGCAGCGCGACCCACTGGACTTCTGGGGGAGACGACAGTAGGGTGACCAACGGCGGAGCCATCTTGCGAACCAGCTGCTTCGTGAAGTCCTCCCGCCGTATGCTGCGCATGTGTATCATGATCACCTAAGCGAGGCCATGTCAGCGTAGCAGATGCAAGGTTGATGGATATACCTTGACCGCGGCAAGCACGACGCTCCCGTTGACATGCTGGAATTGAGGGACGACGCGTTCGCATATATGCTCGCTTTCCTTGTCGTCCTGGGCAACATAACGCGCCAAGGCGTTGAGGATGGCAACACGACCCCACTCTGAACACTCGTTGAGCGCGATCAACAGTTTGTTGAGGATCGAAGACGTGATGTGAAATATTGCCGGGTCCGAGGATGTCTGGCTCGCAGATGCGATCGTATGAATGTCCGTCAGCGCCGTGACCGTGTTCGCGACAACCTAAAAACGCCGTCAGCACCGATCCATACGTCGAGACACCGACAACACGGACCATAGGATTGCTATCCGCGATCATCTCGTGCAGCTGCTCCAGGAAGCCATTGTCGATGACAAGCTCAGGCTTGAGGTCGTACAGCTTGGCGACGCACAGCACCGCAGTCTTGCGCACGTACGGGTTCTCGTCCTTGAGCGCACGCTGGAGGGGATCGCACAAGTAGTCGATGATCTTCTCCGCGCGCAGACAGCCCATCGTGCGGATCGCAAGCGCACGAACGAGCGGGTTCGCATCCTCGGAGTCCTTGACGAACGTGTTCACGGCGAGGATCACGAGCTCGGGCTGGGTCTTGGCGTAGTTCATGAGGTAGAGGTACACGAGCTTCTTCTGCTCGAGGTCGTCGGTCTGCATGTTTTTGAGCACGTCCGGGAAGAGGCCGGACACGTCTGCGGGTGGGGGCTGAGTTGGCGGGGACGTCGGGGCAGTATTCAATGAGTACCTTTGCCGACGGTCATGGATGCGATGACGCGCTTGATGGCATCCTTGCGTTTGTCGCGGTACTCGCTGTTGAGGTCGACGCTGAGCTCGTAGTTTTCGCCCTTGCGCGGTGCCCGGATGCTCATCGGCGTAGTCGTTCAAGAGTGGTCGGCGTTGAGCACGAATCCAATGCCGCCACTGTCAGGGTCGGTGATGCGATGGCGCAGTGCGGGATCTCAAAACTTTCATCACTCTACCATCAGGTCGTAGTACAGTAGAAGTTCTCATAATGCATAGCGTTCGGACCACCCATTTACTTATGCATTACTAGAACTATGCATGACAAGAGTGTGACAAAATGTGACTATGTGACGTATTACTCCGCAGCGGTGAAC
>JBBPKG010000711.1:0-14140 GCA_038089115.1 Fistulinella cinereoalba | reverse complement strand
TTGCAAATGACCAAAGAAAGTCAGAACAATGGATATTGTCTATACTATAAATGCTCTCAGAGGCTAGATGCTGGGATCATTTTGTATATCATTATGATACCAATAATAATGTTTGATGTTGTTGATACATATGGCTATATATAACATTGTCATTTCTATTAAATTTTCCTGATGGAGGACGCCGGAGAAGACCAGAGGAGTCCAGAGGAGAGTGGAGTTCAGTGGATCATGACACTTCCACTCGACCACAGTCGAAGTCCTTGCTGTATACGCGGACTTTGCATCGAGTCGTTTTAATGCTTCTTCCTCTTTTGGACATGGTTACGCTTATGGTTTCCAGTAGCAGTGGGGGCTGGAACGTCCGGAGTTCCCATGGGGATGGTCAGAGAAGCTGGAGGAGGAGGTGACACCAGAGGAGGCATACAAGGACGTGGAGAGGGCACTGGAGCCAGAGATGAGGGCCAGGATTCAAAGAAGTCCTGTGGGGCGTATCGTCGAGTTAATTCTGTGAAAAGGGAACTTGCCATGGTGAACTCATCCATCTCCCTGAGGACACTGTCGGAGATGTGCTCGATGATGATATCATAAGCTGTCATGCGGTTGTCACAGTAAGGAGCATTCGGATCATCATCGGGGTTGTAAACATGCTCCAATAGTAAAGCGTCATGGAGTGCCGCGGTGATACCTTCGTGCCAACCTCGGAAGTTTGATTTTCCAATGAGTGCCGGACAAGCGAAGGTGGCAGAGACAACAGAGTTGATGTAGGTGACCGGGGCTTTATTGTTGTATTTGCGAGGAGGGCCGGACGGGTTTACGGTAGTGGCGGAGGGTTCTGGAGGAATCAGAGGCTCAAAAGTGGGTGGTGCAGGATGTGGGGAATCGTTGAAGGTGGTGGTAGTGGTGGAGTCAGTTCGGGATTGTGTGGTGGCAGCAAGCTCAGTCCAGAATGCCAGAGAATGGTCGGAGGACGTATCAATGTGTGCTCCCACTGCTCCCACTGCATTGGAGAGTTCTACAATGCGGACGACGACAACATCTTCCCAGGAAGCTTGGGACGGAGATCCAGGGAGATAGTTGGGAATGGTCTCAATCGATACTCCCGCTGCTCCCACTGGTTTGGAGAGGTCTAGGTTTGGGATGTCGTGGTTGTCTGTATCCCAGAAGATGTGGGCTGGAGCTTCTGGGGCTGTGAGAGGCTGAATAGGGCCGAAGGACCCTAGTGTGTCATCGGAGGCGAGCATGCCGTGCATTCCAGATGACGGAGAGGATGGAGGAGATGTCAGATCAGAAATGATCTGATGGCGAGCTAGGGTGCAGCACTCAACGATCGGAGATGGTGACCCCTCTTGCCTTGGCAACATGGCATGTGCAGAGATGCACGGAGTAGATGGGGGCGGAGAGCATGCCCAGCTGTGCAGGAGATGGAGAGGGAGAGCGCACAGAAATGCATGGAGGAGATAGTGAGAGGGAGTGCACTGAGGGGTGTGGAGAAGGGCAAGAGGCTGAGTGTGCAGGAATGCCCGGAGATGCAATACATGGTTGCAGAGATAAGATGCACAGTTTCGTGTGCATGGGGACATGTGGAGGTGGTCTGGAAGCAGGAGCGGAGATGCGTCCTGGAGTGGCAAAGTCGACACGAGTAGGTCAAGTGTTGATGTGATAAAGGCCGTTGGAGAATGTGCCCATCATGGTAGTGCCGTTTCCCCTACTGAGAATGGAGCAGGTGCCGGAGTTCCGGTCAAAGACCATGGAATGTCCAGCGCATTCAAGCTGGAGGACCGAAAGCAGAGCAGCGGAAAGTCAGGCACAACTTAGAAGGACATCACGGACGGTCATTTTGATCGTTTGTCTGGGGGCCTTGGAGATAATGAGGATGGAGCTGATGCCGGTGGCCGTGACAGAGGAGGTGTTCCTGATATGGACTTGATGCAGATGGCAGAGGACGGTGAAGGACTTGAAGCAGGAACAGTGGGGGACGATGTGCGTTGTTGTTCTGGAGTCAATCACGATGGTAGAGCTGGGCGAGGGCCGGCGAGCATCGGAGTTGCCAAGCGAATGGTGGCAGAGCATACAGAGCCAGTGGTGCAGTCAGCCCAAGACAGCGTATGGAGCAGGCGGTGCGTGCTGGAGTGCCTTGGAGCCACTGTTGTGATCATGGCGTGGCATGGAGGTGGGGCGTTCGACCTTGTGTGGTCAGTCCAGAGGAGCGGAGACCAGAGCTGGAGGTGCAGAGTTGCCAGGTGGAGGCCGGCGGAGATCTGAAGGGCCAGGCAATGGCTGGCAGAGGTTGGGATTGTCATGCATGAGGGGGGGGGGGTGACTGGTGCTGGGACCGAGGACCCAAGCTGTCAGTGTGAACTCTGGAGTTGTGCATTTTGCTAGGAGTGTTCGCTCCGGAGGATCGGAGGCCGGAGGAGTTGATATCTCGTCCTTAGAAGTGGGTGCCAGAGGTGTGCGCTTCTTCTCCACATGGTTCAGTCAAGACCAGTTGCACAACTGGTACACCCGATGTGCACAAACCATCGTAGAACTGGGTCTAGCAGATCATTGGCCGAACAACGCATTTTTGGTGCAGGCCGTGCTATTAAACATAGTTCCAGCCGACCTGCATTTTTCAGTATCATGTGCCACTGGCTCTGGCCGCTACCCGCATTTCTGTCATAGAAGTGGGTCTAACAGACCGTTTGCCGAACAACACATTTGTGGTGCAGGCCGTGCTATTCAACCTAGTTCCGGCTGACCAGCATTTTTCAGTATAATGCACCACTGGCTTTGGCCACTACCTGCATTTCTATTGTGGAAGTGGGTCTAACGGACTGTCGGCCGAACAACACATTTGTGGTGCAGGCCATGCTATTAAACATAGTTCCGGCCAACCTGTGTTTTTCAGTATAATGCGCCACTGGCTCTGGCCGCTACTTGCATTTCTGTTGTGGAAGTGGGTCTAACCGACTGTCGGCTGAATGACACATTTGTGGTGCAGGCCATGCTATTCATCGTAGTTCCGGCCGACCTGCGTTTTTCAGTATCATGTGCCACTGGCTCTGGCTGCTACCCGCATTTCTGTTGTAGAAGTGGGTCTAACGGACTGTTAGCTGAACAACGCATTTGTGGTGCAGGCCATGCTATTAAACGTAGTCCCGGCCGACTTACGTCTTTCAGTATAATGCACCACTGATTCCGGCCGCTACACGCATATCAGCCACAACAAAATGAGTGTAACTTTGGTTCTAGCTGCTACCCTCATTCAAAATGCATTCATATCTTTTTGGTTGCTATTATCGATTTTGCAATGGAACGTTGGGTCTGACCGCCACACCTATGACAAAATGCATTCACGGTGCAAACCAAGCCACTAAAGATAGTTCTGGCCACCACATGCATTTCAGCTACAACAAAACGCATTCACAGTGCAGGCCCAGCCAGTAAAAATAGTTCCAGCTGGCCTGTGCTTTTGGTACTGCAATTGGTTCCTGCCACTGTGCATTTGAGCTGTGACGAAACGCACTCATGGTGCAGGCCGTGTTGCTAGCTGTAGTTCCGGCCAACCTGCACATTTGGCCATTGAAACACAACATTGGGTTTGGCTGCCACGTGCATTTTGGCCACAACCACTCTGACCGGACCCCATTTTAGTAGGATCTCGCGTTGGTGAAGAGGCAAATCTGATATGGGCATGCCGGACGCAGATTACATTGATACTGGCTCAATATGATCCACTTGTGATATTTTGCGTTGATAGTGTTGAATTCATTCATCATACTGATCCTATCGCAATGGTGATCCCTGGCATCACCCTCCAGAGTGACAACACCAGTTTCAATCATTTCGTGGTACAGATTGTTACCCTCGCACATCTCTTCACCAAGGCCGACTAATTACTCGGAATGATACACCGCTCCACGAGCATGGAGAGCCCAAAGGTTGACAACCTTCATGGCAATCTTCACCAATGAACAGAGAGTCAAGCGAGCAAGACTTGAAGTTCAAGGGATCGACAGCAGGGTAAACACTACACTCAGCAATATGCCAAGATAGCGCCCGTGAGTTCAATGCGGCATCCAAGTGGGCAAAGGTTCAACTGTTGCCAGGGCAGGATCTGTCAATTCATCTGCAGGCACATAGATGGCCTACAGACATATTTGAACCCTCCCCACAGTGGTCATTCATTCTTGCTCAAGACCCAATCAAACATAACATGCATTAAAGAGGGAAAGATGATGCACATGACGCCCTTATCAGCTGAGAGTTAGTCAGTAGTCGACAGTGAAATGAATCAACCGAACAAGGCACCGGTCTGACACCTTGAAACTGGTATGGGTGGAATGGTAAACTTTGTCAATAAAAAGCAGGATGTCTTGACCCTCCTTGTCAGGCAAGTACTCAGCAATGGTCAAGCCAGTCAAAGCAGCGAAGGGCTGGCACCAGGGCTCTTTCATCTGACTGAAAACATGGGTTGAAGTCACCCTTTGAGTCAGTTTCAATCATTTCGTGGTACAAATTAATACTCTTGCAGGTCCATTTGCCGACATGTAAAGGAGAACACTTTTCAACATGGCCACCAGTGACAGAGAATAAGGATGCATGGACCGTAGAAAATGGAGACCATTGTGGGCCTTGGCGACATTGTTGATCAATGCCTGAATCAAGACCATTTACCCGACACCAGCAGCACCAAATAGACCTACATATTTTTACCTCGGGCGTAGGAGTATCTCCAGCACTGTCAGCATCTTGTCAATGCAGCTGGCGGCAGCAGAGAACAAAGAAGTGCTGACTATTACGCTTCGACTTGGGTAAGTCGGAGGGTAGCCCTTGTTGGACAGAAACACGAGGGATGTCGCAACGGCGACCAAGGAGTGTCGTAAGTAACGACCAAGGAGTGTCGTAGGTAACGACCAAAGAGGTGACCTGGCCGACAAGGGGTCGACGTAGGGTCCGAGGATATCTTCCTTGACTTAGAGTCGAAGGAGAGAGACGAGGAGCACACCGGAAGAGAACGGTGGCGAACGAGGAGTGAGGATGTTCTATTGCACTACGCAGTACAAGGGAGAAACAAGCTAAAGTACATGGGCTGCGATAGGCAGGCTTATATACGAAGAGAGAAGGCTGTTAAGGGCCGGTTCGATGAGTACCAAATGAGAATGAACCAATCGTAAAATAGTCGTACGATGCGATGTCATCGGACGACGTGTCAGCGAAAATGACCGTCAAGGGACGCGTCATCTGAAAAGTAGGTAATACAGATGACATCAAATGCGATGGCATCGGATACAGTCGTAAGCATGATTACGTGGGTGGGAAACGTACGAAGACGTAGGCCGAAGCAAGCGAGGATGGTACGAGAGAGCTTCGGCCGAAAAGAAATAAGTCCGGAGACAACAAATACAAAGGTAAACGAGGAAAATTGTAACACTGACCACAAAAATGCAGAAATCACTGGGTCTCGGTGACCTCTGTTAATGAGCCAGCAGAGCCAGAGTGTCAACAACAATTCGAATGGGGGTACCGGCGCCAATGGCCTTCTGTCCACGAATACCGCCGTCCATTTATGTTCTCACTGGTGCAGAATCTGTGTTATCTGACCGGTGATAATATAGATACTTCGCATGTACTCACATCAACCTTAATACTGTGAGGGTGCTTGGAAACACACCCACTGAAGTTCCAGAGGGCCTTGGCATCCAGGCGCATCCTTGCGCCATCCTGCTGCATGCTTTTCAAGTGATCAGAAAAGCAAGAACTCACGAGACACCAATATGCTGGCAGCTAGAAATTGGTCAATTTTCGAAACTTATTTTTCGGCTCCAGGCATTGTGTGATGTGACTAAATTGAAGAGTGCAATGCAATGGCTGGAGCTAATCTACATGGTTTTGAAAACATCAACTGATCAATACACTCACCCCCAACCTTCTTCGAAGGCTTATGTGGGCGATTGCTTCGACGGTCTATGGGTGTGGGTTGTACAGGATCGGAGTGCATGCAAGAAGAATGCGGGCGGGTCGGCAAAAGTGAGGGATGTTTCCAGTCTTTCTTCCCTTTTCTTTTTTTCTCCTGCGGTTGGCCTTTGCTCACTTTCTGCACCGCCGGTTGTCCTGTTTCGCCCTCATTGTCACCGTCTCTTGATTGCCTTTCTGTCGGGCTCCTGACTTGAGGGGGACGAGGTACATCACACGGTCGGCCTTTACTTGTTTCCTGCGTGGTCAGTTGCGTGGCCTCATCCTTATCGCCACCATCCCTTGACTGCCTTCCTGTCGGGCTCTCAGCTTGAGCGAGACGAGCTGATATTTCACTGATAGCAGCCAAAACCTTCCCAGCTCTTTCGAAACCAAGCACTGACTCCCAAAGAAACAATGGTAAGCCCTCATCATCCTGCTCTGCTTGCACAGCTCTCCGGCACTTGCGAAGCAGTAAGCCAAGTCCAAGAGCCACCAAGGTAACCTCTTTGACCTCTGTAAAGGGATAGCTTCACAGGGAAGCTAATGCTAATCAGAAGTCATCCCACCTGCAGTGTAACTTTTCAGGAAGATATTTCTGGGGCCAGTCCCACGATGACCACAAGGGTAAGTTCTCATTGGAGGGCAACACTGAAGCAGCAGTAGGTGTAGCCTGAGTCAACCATCAGAAAGCGAATGGGCGCAATGACTAGATCTCACAATGGCTATGCTGGACAAGTTTTGGAGCATCTGATGATATTCTCGCTCCATGGATAATCCTTGAAGGAACTTGACTTGTTTGTCACGATTCGCGGCAGGGCTCTCTTCCTCCAGGCCCTTGGATTGCAGAGAGCGACAAATCTGCTTGGAAGGCACACCAGTTGGGTGCAGGCCGGAAGCGGGCTTCGCTTTTCCAGCCAGTGCCAAATTCTCTTCAGCTTCTGAGTTGGGATCCTCCTCAGAATCCTTGATATACGGACACTTGTGCATGGGCACAAAGGGACAATTGTCACATCTTGTGGCTAGACCCAAGTCCTCTGGTGGTGCCTTGATAAAGCACAGTATAGGTAGGCGTCGAATGGCACACAAACGCCAGTGATTCCACAGGTCCCGGACAGCATATTTAGTGAGCTTAGACGGGTCGGTCATGGAGAACCCCTCAGGAATGGTGTCGGGGTCCAGATACTCAGCAGCTGCCTTGGAAAGGAGTAACCAAGGTATGGCCACCTTCTCTCTCTTCGTGATCCGAACTAGTTTGAGTATTACTCAAAGCATAGTTTAACCTCAAAAATATCACCACTCACTGTAGGGTTTCTGGAATATTTCTCTCACCATGTCTTGCTGTGGCTTGAGATGAACTGGCGTCTCAAATGGAAGCAGGGGATGGCCCTCGATGTCAACCTGTATGTCAACATCCTGATCAAACTCCAGACTGCTTTCATCCTCTTCGTCTGGGCCTGAATTAACCATTTAAGCAAGGCGAATGCAACAGAGCACATACCTTCTCCCCCCAAGTATGCCTCCAGAAGATCAGCACCTTCTTTTGCCCAAGCCTTGGACTCATTCGATGAGAGAGAGAATCGCTTGTCTCGCCCAGCTGGTGCATTAGTTTTGAAGCTATAAGCTTATATCAGCAAGGTTGGCCCAAATGTTAACTGGGCAGGTATACACAGCAGTTTTGATATCATCCTGCATTTCATAACCCACCAGGATGATCGCATGAACTCCCATGGTTCTTCAGATCACATCCAAAAATTTGACAGTACGGTTTCTGAGGTTTTTCTTCCAATAACTGCTCCAAGCCAATATTGACTCCGCCTTACACTAACGGTAGAAGACTTACACGTAGGCCTTTCCTTTGTCAGGCACACCTTCAGCATTCCATTTGGCCACAACCTGCTCAGCTTCCTCAAGCTGACTCTTTGGGAGGTTGTTGTACCAGTCTCGGATGGCAACCGTCCTGCTACCTATGGTGCTTTTGTTCTTTTTGTCCCTCGAACACTCGTCAATGCTGACTACCTCATCATGAAATATGCATTGCGCAGCGCGATAGGCATTCCAAGGTTTCCAATAGTCGCTGGCATCTGTTGGCTGCGCCTGAGCTTCATGGTCTTCCATAGTCAGGGCCTCGGAGGGCAGTAACACACCCGCCAAAGCAGCTTCTTCTTGCTGCCTGTCATCCTCATCCAGATGAGGGAGGAATTCATTATGAATCACCTGTAATTCAGCCAAGGGCCACGGTGACATTACGTGATGCAGGCGAACACACTAAACGAACTTACGCGATGTAGGCATTTGGGGAGCTTCATGCCTCGCCTTCCAACAGTGGCCAGGACCTTGTCGCAGCAGCTCATCAGTAGGTCCTCTCGCACCTCTTTGTTACCACGAGCGGCCTTATACTTGTCGCAGTGCTTCTCGAGCGTCTCATAGCAAATTGCCGTCCAATTTGACATTGTTGCAGAGCAACTCGAATGCAATAGAACTCGAAAAGAGGAAAGATGGCATGGGAATTAGGTCGTCTCAGATATTCAATGCCTACCCACAGATTTAAGGGACGGGGCGCATATACATCGTGTAGTGCCAGTTTTTCCACGCAGGGACCCAAAACTGCGCCACTCAACTGGCAACAATGACAGTGGTTAAGGACACAATGGTGAGGTAGAAACAAATGACTACAAAGATTGTTTGAGCCACCCTGAGACATTCTGCGATTGACCAGCTATCACCAAAAAGTCACTGTGTTCAGGGCGGATGGCATTGAACAAATTAGCCTCCTAATGCTTCTTGTCATCCTTCCAGCCACACACGGAGCTTCTACACTCGTACATGTACCCATCAGAGTGGCGGCTCCAGATCCTACTCCACGCATTCACTGAGCCACAGACATTACACTGAACGGGAAGTTCATGCCCCCAAGGTCGGTAATCCTTGTGAGCCCAAGAGTACTTATTAGCAGACCAAGCAATATGAATAATTGACGAGTGGGGCCCCAAAGTGGTGGAGCACCGGAGGGAGTGCTCAAGCGAGCAAACGAATGCTGTCCCACTGACAACGACAGACTTAGTGATGTTTATGAGCAAATCTGCGGTCATAACTGCAGATAGATGCCTTGCATCAAATGTGAGGGTGTCCACCAACCCCAAGCTAGAAAGCGACATTTAACTAAATAAGCGGAATGCAACTAAGACTCACCTTCTGACACTACTCTTAAGATCCTTAAAAGATTGCGAGACGTGAACAACGGCCCCACCCACAATCATGAACATCATTGCTCCAGAGAGAATGGATTTGAACGGGCACATGACAATGTCAAACCACTGAGTAGGCAGCTAGTGTGAAGGAGTGGAGCCACCAGATGAGAAGTTAATGCCTCACCTGCTTCACTGTTGTTACAGAAGGAACGTTATTGTCATTGGTCCCAAGGAGGAGACCACCAGTCTTGTCATCAGTATGGTTAGAGACAATAACGACTACATTCAAAAAGGAATGGTTGGGCAGACCAGTGAGGGCCATGGCCACTTGACTAGGCCAGGCAGAACGCGGTTCAGAGAGTGCCACGTTGAACGGCATATCGAGCACTTCAAGGCGATCGTTGCAATATTCACGAAGCAAATTCTCCACGATATAAAAGTGTCCAAGACTGACGATGGAGTCAAGCCAGACATGGAGGAGAAGTGTGCGCGGTGAAAGGATAGCTGTGGATGGCGATGTCTCAAACCTTCCCTTGACCTTAAGGAAGGTCAGGAGGACCATGTGTCTGTTCAGCATGAAACCCTGTATAGATACACATCATAGGCATTGAAACTGACCAATCAAGCAACGACGTACATAGTAAGGGCCGGGGTCCACACCTTGAGAGAGATTTGATTTCCATTTGCAAGCCACACATTTGAAGGAGACTCCAGGAGCCTCGATCTCATCATGCATATCTGGGGGTACATCAATGCAGCGCTCGCATACCCCTCTATTCTTGCAGTTGTGTGCATTGCAAATGAAAACTCTGCCATGGTTATGACACATGCTACAGTACTATGTAAGAGTATTAGGATGCCGAGGATGTGCAACGCTGGTGCTTACCCGCATGTCACTGTCATCGCCCTTTGGCGGGTTAGCCACCGGACGAGCAAACCTGTGGTCTTGCTGTATGAGCCCATCGGGAGCCATTTTGACTGGTTCTTTGTTTGATTTGACGTTCTGAACGGACATGCGGTTAAAAATGAGAAGCGGACCAAAACGTCTTATGGTGCCAGGTCTCAAGGTAGTAACAAGTCTTCCCGCCTTGATGATTTTGTGCGTTACCAGAGCTCAGTCTTGCTGCGCACGCATACTTGTGGTTTTTTTCAGCTTTTGCTGGGAGGTCATGTTAAAGAAGTGATTAAGTCATCCACGCACTGGCAGGCTTGCAAATGCAAACCCTTCTGGAACTAGTTGCGCATACTGCGCCACAAGCCTGGGGACCCAGCTCGGCTGCAAAACTGGTGCCATGGCACACGCCACTGATCGGGTCTGCGTGAGTCACACCTGTCAGGTGCAAATATGCTGTACAATGGTGCTTTGGCCAATCGGATCACGCATACGTATTGCCTGATAGTCAATGTGACACTACGTAAAATTGGTATTAGGGATCGTGCCGCCATTTGCAGGCTGCCGGCCACCATCTGTCAAGCACTGCAGTAAAAAACTCCTGATCCAGGGCTCAAAATCTACCTAAATGGAGCTAACTACTGTACTATACTAAAAAGAGTTCTCTACGAGCACACTTTCTGCGCTCTCAGCTGGATCAGTGGTGCTGGCCACATTGGCTGCTTGCCTATCATTGACAGCTCACAGCTATTAGCGAATATGGCAGGCCCATCAGTACTAATCCATCAAGAATAGTTAGCCTGATTTGACCCTACCCGGCTGCTACTTGCCAAATAACAATCAAGCACAACGCGTTTTGTTGATCTTGCAAGCTGCGTGACACATTTCATTGATTGCGTGATTGCGTGATCCACTAATCCCCAAGCCAGAGCAAACATTCGAGTTATTTAACCTAGAAGACCATGCAAAATGTCAGTCGAATGACTACTATAGTCACCATCAATGCCTCTCTGGATCAAAAAGACCATAACCGGGTCTGCTCATGGCATCGCTTTGTCCCCATATAGTCTGCAGCTGCATTGGGACAGAGCGTCTGCTGCACCGCGAAGGTGCACATTCACTTTCTATTTCTCATGCTGAACAAACTCTGTCTATGCTTAGGGTTTAAGTAATGATAGTGCGATTGCCTGAGTGGTGTATTGGGATACAAATCTTGTACCTGACTCTTAGGCATTTTCCATCCGCGAAAACATGCATGGGGACACAAGTCCTGCGCTGTATTCAAGGGGCATAAAATGTGCGTCTGGACTCAACTCCTGCACCACATTTGAGGGCCCTATCGCAGAAATAATAAACCTGCCCGGCTGGGACAGGTCAGATGGCGGAACGGTCTCAACAAGGCACTCACATTTTCTCTTAGACAGGCAAGCGCATGTTTGCTCAGGGAATTGCTCGGGAAATTTTATGGAGGACAGTTATTGATTGGACATCTGATCTGGGTAAGCTCAGCATTCATCGCCATCCGCTATTTGCCTAATGCAGCAGCCAAGTGGAGCAGTCTTATCTGGCATTCAGCCTCTCAGCCCTCAGCGGTCGGTTTGCAGGAACAGGTGAGACAGTGGAACTGCCTTTGCAAGGGGCTTATTTTTTCAGCAGGTGGGCGTTCGTGTGAAGGGCCCACTGTTGTTTAGGCATCTTAACCAGTAAGCCTAGCATTCCTTGCCACCTGCTTGTTACCTAATAGAGTGGTCAGGATGGACACAATAGGTTATATATCTGTCTCTGTAATTTACACTTGCGAGCATGTACTTTCCCTTGCGCAGCCAGCTTGTTCAAGGAAGGGGCCCCCCTTTGACAAGCTGGCTTGCCCTTTTAGTTTTTTTTTACTTTATGGAAATTCATTCAGAAAAAGTCATTTCCTAGTCTATTTCTACTCTACACTATGGCGACTCCCCATGGGGTAGCTGGTCTGAGGGAAAACGTGCTTACACGTGCCCTGAGTAGTCAGGGTGTCCAGGGTTCCATAAGCTGCATTGGTTTCTCCGGTCATCAGTCAGGAGACTGTGGCAGTGCAATACTCACTAAAACCTCTGGTGCGTGAGCCATGCACGTGGGGTCTGTTCAGGGAAGGTGATAGCCGGGAGCCATGCATTCTCGGCTCGAGCAATTTGCATTTGCAGCTGCAAGGTCTGCACCGTGTGGCAATTGGGGTTGATATGGGCATTCAGTTAGCTGACACTTCTTTTTTTGGCCCCATGCGAGAGACAATAAATCGGCTTTCCTTAGTTTTCTGCTCCATCACATCCTGAAATGCCAGTACCGTCACTCACCGACGAAATCCAGGCAGCTCTGCGGGATGTAGCCATTCCTCCCAATGTGCTACATGACCGGGTTTTTGTGTTGGAAAGGCTATGCAAGCCTAGGTTACATTGACTCATCATAAGCATGAGCCACTAATCTGATTCTTCTGCAGAATGAGGATGAGAGGGCTATTGCTGTCTCTCAAGGGAGGACAGCAGCCCGCTAGGGATGTTCTCAGTAGCCCAGAACAGGGTACGCCCATTTCATTGTTGGAGCTGAGGCAGTCTGCAGTGGTGATCATATCCACTTTCCTAAATCCTGGTGCATTATCGTCGTTTCATCTGTCTATACTCAACAGATCTCTTTCAACAGTTCGCCTGCCCTGGGATTATGAGAGGTGGGCGACTGCCTTGATGCATGGCACTCAGTTTGAGCCTGCACATGTAGGACGAATCACTCAACCGACCACGCTTGTTGATGCTCATGGAAGGATCATAGCCTGGTACCTGCCAGGCCTCCTGACGCCCAACCGAGTGGTTTGATGAGCTCAGTCTCCAGTCTTTGTCGAATGCTGATCTGCTTGCTGGTTAGCGCAAATTCAACAGCATCACGGTGCCTCTAAAAGCCCTCCTGGAAGAGACTTTGGCAAAGAAGCCTCTGTGTCAGAGGACACAGAACTTCAACACCAGTGATAAAGGATTCAGGTTCAGGGTCGGATTAGTTTCTTTGTCGGTCAGAAGATTTGCCACTGGCTGTAGTGTGAGTGATTTAATTGGCTGGTTGGTCCTTTTATTTTGAATGGGTAAACCAGCATCTTCAGGATCCTATCTATTGGGCCAAGGAGTTGCGGAGACCGGACGTGCAGCAGTGGCTCGCCCTTGTCCAACCAGTGGAAGCCCTTCTCGACCAGGTCCTTAAGGTCAGGCGTTACCTGAACTGACCCTGCATGGGATCCTCATGGGAGTGGCGATTTTCAGGCAGTTCATCCTGGGATGTGGGGCACCAATCAACAAGCCATCCAACAGCTAATTCTCCGATTGCCTGACTTTGCACAAACTTGGCCAACAGTTTTCCATGGCATTGACATTATAGCCAACTGATGAAGTGGCGTTCACCGTGACTCGGAAGGATCATGGTCATTCTTTGAGCATTTGGTCAGCCTGGGAGAAGACCACGATGCAGTGTTGGAGTTGCCTGACTTTCAGGCCACGTTCGAATACAGAGCCAGAACCACAATGCTATTCTCTAGTTCTGTGCTCAACCACGCAGTTGAAGAGTGGAAGGGGGGCGAACAGCTTGTCATTGTCCATTACGCTAAGGACAAATTGCAGGACAGGCTGGGGGTTACGAGGACCCCCTTGCCAACTCAAGTAGATTGGCTCTCTTCTCATGGTGGATCGACAGCCACGGTCGCTTTGACCAATAAAGATTATGTACATTGTTCGGATCTTCTTTAGTTAGTAGTGAACGCCCCTGTCAGGGTCACATGTGCGGTGGCCCATCAGGTGCTGACCTGCATGAAACTGTTTTCGCACTATAGTCATGGTTTTTGTTTCTAGAATGACCCATTTCTTGAATATCTCAGGAACTATTCAACCGGATCCTTTGCCCTTGTACAACCAGGATGACTACTATCCAATAGATTATTCCTGATTTTTGCTTATTTTTCTGATTAGTAGTTCTTGTGCTATGCTCGATTTCGCGTTTTTTAGCTTAGTTAGTGTATTAATAATTGGTGGCACTACTAAATGACCCCTAGACAATGATTTATCAGCTCTCCCACGCTCCTAGCCATCTAGTCGATCTAATCTAATCATCA
>JBBPKG010000708.1:0-14226 GCA_038089115.1 Fistulinella cinereoalba | reverse complement strand
CGAGCCGAACGGTATGTTTTCCGAGCTGTTCTGAGCTGCGATTGATGAGTTATGGCCCCAAGGAGGTAAACGAATTTTATTACAAAGCATTTTCCACGATGGCCAAGTCACGTGAAAACGACAGTAACGCGAGCAGCAAGTCATCGTTACTTTGCAATGGTATACTAATACATCGTGTGTCAAGCAAAAAAGTCCATCTATAAATGCGCCTGTGCGAAAGCCTCTCGAAGACGCAGAAACGAAACGAAGGGTCCTTTGAGTTATGTGCCCGTTCCGAGAGCTGGAGTCCGTAGGAGGCGGGGCCTTCGACTGTGTTCAACATTGAACAACCAAAAGATTTCCAAGTCGTCCGAGTCCTGCCGAATGCTTCCGGAGATCGTGGTGTGCTGGTGCAGTCACCTCAGCAAGACTGTCAAATGATCAAGAACAGCACTTATGCGAATCCCTGGAACACGCCTGCAAGCGCCTGCTGTGGCCTACGGTGGGCGACGCTGAGGAGCGCGAACAAGCGAACTGACCCACGCTCTATACGGGAACCGACGAAGGTACAGGTACGTTTCTGGGGGTAAGAACGACAAGGCGCGTCACGCGTCACGCGTATACATATGTAGGGCTTACGTGCCAATGGAACGGCCGAGCCTCGACCCCTGGGACGTTACAACGCCCCACTGGTACCACTAGATTGAAAAGGAACCGATTCTGCCGCTTCCCTATACATCATGGCGCTGTCTTTCTAACGGCGCTGTTTATACCACGACCTGCAGGAATAGCCAGAGGTAAGAGCACATATATGCGCAGACTCGAAGTCTCCGAATGTTCAGGAGCAAAAACCAATGACTCATTGCCCCGCGGTCTGCCGGCGGTGGCATATGTGGGGACAATAGAACACAACTCACGTACTATTTACATAAACTGGCGGCTAGGAAGCGAGCACGGTTTCGAGTTCAATGTCACCCTTCGTTCTGGCGCTCTCAGGAAGTCTGGTTACTGGTGTTGGCTCGCGCGACTAGCTGACATGCCTGCAAGCGGCTCGCAGCCTTTGGTGTCATGGCCGTCGCCGAGTAGCGAATACTTCATCGTTTTCGCGGGTAACGCTATAGCATGTATTCTCGCTGGTAAATTGCTAGCCTCAGTGGACTGTACTCACGCCGCTGACTCCGTCGACAGGCATCTATCTCGCTATCACAGGAATAAATCTATATCTTCTCGCGCATCAGAAAAGGACATATAGGATCCTGTTCCTATATTCTGTCATTCAGCTGCTGCTGACCACAATCTATATTGCATTTGGGAGGCTTTACAATGTTCCAGGACGACTCTTGGAAATTTCTCACGTCGTCGACACCACCTCCGAGTCCCCTACTTCATTGTCAGCATGGAATGACATCGTTGACGATATTTCCAATGTCTTGAATACCTGGGTTTCGGATGCGTTTCTTGTGCGTTTCCTGCCTTCGTTCCCGTAGACGCGCTGACCCGAGTGGCGAAGCTCTATCGATGTTACGTTGTCTCCCGGGGAAACCGATACATGTTAGTGCTTCCCATGTCACTGTATCTCGTCACTATCGGTTGCTCGTCGGCATTTCTCGTTTCTAGCGCCATACCCGGGGCGCTCTATAGCACTCATGCAGTCAAAGTCCCCACCATATGTTACTGGGCATCCACCACTGCAATGAACATCTGTGCGACCTACCTAATCTGTGCGCGACTCTGGATGTACAGGAAGGAGATCTCTACATCCTGTGGATCGCATCAGGGGTCATTTTATCTCAGTTACATCGCGATGACCCTGGAAAGTGCGCTGTTGTACACACTCTCAACGATAGTTGCCTTAGTTGTCTTCATCTTGGATAATTCGCTTGAGTTTGTGTTCATTCCGTTGTTGGCTATTATGCAGGTGCGTGTCCATTCTCCTCTAGATCTCGCCGTTCATGCATATGGCTGGCCCTCTATAACAGGCGCTTGCACCTTCGTTGATTATTTATCGTATTGCACGTGGTATTTCATTCGATTCGGCGACCGACGAAGGCTTCTTCTTGACATCTATGGCGAGCATCCATTTTATAACGGAACAACGACGGGAGGAGAGAGACCCGGAGGAGACTGTGATTTCATGAAGAGCACAATTTGATCAATGCACTTGGTATCAGAAAACCTTCCAGTTGGTACTTCGTAAAAACCGGGAATATCGCACATAAACTACAAAGTAGGGAACCTATGTCTGTATGCTATGGCTAAAAGATGAGGCTTTGACGCCTGATGTACGGAGGGCACCAGTGGTTGTCGGTCGATTGATTAGGAATAGGCGCCAGTTTACATAACCCCGGTTTGTAATAAATGCGAGCTGGCAACTAAAGCGCTAACCCGTGCCAGTGGCTTTGCCGGGATCTGTAGTCACAGGTTTTGAATTCAAGCCATGAGATTATGCCTCGTGTTTTATATAACAATGCTACATGCAATGGATCGGCGCAGCTCTGCCGCTGTTTCTCACCATTTTCTCATGCAATGCTTCAGACTCTCAGAGAGAAAGTGAGATATGTATCGAGCCCATGAGAATATACATAAAGGCATGCGGGTGGTTTACATGACAAATGAGTAGCTGCGATTTTAACTGGCCAATAAGATGGATACTTTCGAAGCACGATGGTTTGTCTGGCTAACGAGAAGGCGATAATAGTTAGATTCTCACGCGAGCGAGTTTGTGCCGTAAGGATTTGCCAGCGCGCTTGGCAGCGCCACGCTGCAAAAGTCGCTTCGTCTCTCCGTCTAGTAAGGTCGAAGGATCAAAATAGTCGGGTGCTAATTCCAATAACCTGGTGGACCCCTTCAGTCAGTAGATGTGTGAGCGTGACATGGGTCATACACGTACCACTCCGGCTGAACATCCGAAACCGTCCGGATGAAAAGTCCTGTCGTCAGGACAAACTCATTGAAGATGACCCATTCAGGGCGTGTATCCAGACCACAAGACGGGTGTAAAGCAACAGCCTGCCATCAATCCATTAGTGCCAATAAAAAGGTGATGGTACGAAAGGGGTGAAACGCTCTTGATTGTCCTTGATCGTCAAATAGTAACTTCCGCTCCTTTCCTTGTGTGCAACTTGCATAAAGAAACCACAGCACAACGCTTTCCTGATGTTCATGTAACGCTCCTTCTTATCTGCTACTGTTAACAGCGGGATCTCGAAGCGCTCCATAGTACGCTCCAGCTGTTGCCGAGCGTTCTCGGCTTGTGCAAGCGCACGCGCAGACAGGCAATTGTTCCAGGCCCAGTTTTTATCACCCTTGTCTGCATGACACGTAAACGGTCTGCGGTAAATATATTAACAGATAGTGCTTACTTTGCATGTAAGAGTTGTACACGTTCAACAAGGTCAGATGGTCACCATCCGGAACAGTAAGCAAGGCCTTTGCGGCATCTGCTTCTTTACGCCGATTGTTCGGTCGCAACCATATGTTGGGCACTGCAAATGATATCAGCGTCCGTTCATATCAAAAGGACAAGGACCGGTCATACCTGACAGCATTGCGGTAATCGTAAGGATTTCGTTGCTACATTGGAACTCGGGGCTCGATAGCAATGATTTAGAAAGCTGGAGGGACACGTTATGAGCTGGCCTGGATCTGAGTGCATATAGGCACGTACCTGAGGATCCAGTGGAAACTCGGCCATGATTCTCCCTAATGCGGTGATGTTCCCATCATCGTCCAGTGCCGCCACGTAATTTAATAACTCCAGACCACGCATGAGGGTCTCTGGTGCAGGTGCATCTACATAATCGAATCGCACCAAATCCTGAACGCCAAAGTATGAGTGACATTCCAAAAACCGTCATGCGAGACCCGCACCTTGACACCTGCCTTGACCAACTGCAACAGAGTGCTGGCCAAGTTGCTCTTTAAGATTTCTGGGTGAGTCTGCTCCTCGAGTTCGGACAAGAAGTCCTTCTCAGTGTACAGCCTAAAGCACTTTCCCGGGCGCGTTCGCCCTGCACGCCCCGCTCGCTGCTGAGCCGACGCCTTCGATATGGGGCTCACCAGCAAGCTTTCGACTCGTACACGGGGATTATACACTTTTTGTCTATAAAATCCGGGGTCAACGACGTAGATTATACCGTCGATGGTCAATGATGTCTCCGCAATATTCGTCGAAACGACAACCTTTCTGCCCGGAGGACCACCGGACGTCTGGGCTCGCGGTGGGGGATCAAATATGCGCTGTTGCTGTTGAAGTGGGAGGGAAGAGTAGAGCGGAATGCAAACGAGAGGACCAACGGCCTCCGGGTCTTGGTTGAGTAGATCGTCTGATTCTATTTTGATCTTCCGACAAGCATCTTCAATCTCTTCCTCTCCAGTCAGGAAAACAAGGACATCGCCGGGATCCTCCATACGGTGAATCATCAACACTGTCCGAATGGCCGCCTCGAAATAATCAGGCTCTGGTTCTTGGGTGTAGAAAACATTGACAGGGTGCATGCGTCCGTGCACCTTGAACAATGGCGCAGTAGACTTCCCTTTAGAGGCAAAATATTTCTGGAACTTGAGTACATCAATGGTGGCGGACATGATAATGATTTTCAGGTCAGAACGTCTCTTAGCGAGCGGCTTCAAGAGACCCATAAGGATATCGGTAGCCAGAGATCGTCCGTGAGCCTCGTCGAGGATAATCGTCGAATAGTGATTAAGCTCTGGATCGTTCATAGCTTCGCGGAGAAGCATACCGTCCGTCATGTACTTGAGAAACGTGGTACCAGGTACTGTCATGTCCTCGAAGCGTATCGAGTAGCCAACTTGCCGGCCAAGTTGAACTACAGGAGGTAGCAAATATCAGGAGATGGGACCCTCCTGAGGGGGCAGTGACTCGCCGTCCATCTCGTCTGCAACACGCTTGGCAACCGACATGGCAGCAACACGCCGAAGTTGCGTGCAAGCAACGACTTTTCCCTTGGTATGGGGGAGATCCGAAAATGCGACAAACTGGGGTATTCTATCGACAAGGAGAGACGGTTCTATGAGTTCGCCGTTTTAAATAAAATAGACAACAAAGAAACTTTCGCAGTCTCCAACTCACTGTGTAGTCTTGCCAGATCCGGTTTCACCTACAATGACGATAATTTGGTTTGCGTTGAACTTTGAAATATGTATCATGAGCACCAAAAAGATGGACTGTGACGTGTCATGTAGACGTACTGCCTTGTAGAATTCATCCATCTGCGCATAAACCGGAAGTTCCTTCCGCGCTCCCAACAATCTCTTATACTGAGGACTGTGTGGAACTTTCGTGAAGGGATTCAAATCGTGTTCCTTGGCATGCAAAGTAATGAGGAGAGGAATTAATGGTGAATTAGACTCTTACCAACGCTTTGCGGACTTGATTTGCGGAGACCTTGCGCGGTAGGAAACCAAAGAGAGGCTCACTTTCAGCAGCTTTCGAGATCGAAGGTTTCCCCCTCTTCCTTGTGTTGAGGTGAACGAGGTATGGGTTCTCTTTGTTACCGGCCATGTCACTGAATGGGGTAGCGTCGGGGTGAAGGTCAACTGATAAGCCACAGCATCAGTAACTTTACAAGCGTCTAATGTTGACTAATTTTCGGCTAATGTTAGCTAATGCAGCTCATCCGGCTTATGGTGACAGCCTTAGCGCATTCTAGGCTAATTTTGGAATACACATGTTCTATTGTTCCTTGAAAAGTACGAGCAGCATGCTCAGTTGCATAAGCTGCATAAGCTGCAAAGCCCTGCAAGGCATTGGCTGGTCACGTCTAATGGGCTAAGGTGGCTAATCTAGCTTGGCATGCAGGATAAGTCAAATTAGTTGGAATTAGCCGAAATTAGACATTTGTAAAGTTACTGATGCAGGTCAGGTTGAACACGCCAGATGATCGATGACCACTGACCAGTGATTTAGGCACTTCCAATAGGCAGCATTTTTCGGGAGCAATAGCACCTATCTGGTGGGTTTTATCTGTAGGCGAGATACCGCATCTCTTTGACCCGTCTCGTCGAGGCCTCAAAATCCGCTTAGCCTTGTTCGTGCCCCATCCCGGGGGCTGGGTTGCTAAAAGGTTCCCACGGTCCCCCTAGGGCCCGCTTGCCCCTGCCCATGCTAGACTTAGCTATTTTTTTCCAAGTTCACTAATTCTCGTTTTCGGCAACCGAACTAATACTGGTGTGCTCAGCTATAGGTTACGTCCGTCTGTGCGTCTCTGACCCGTACTAATAGGATTGATCCACCTGCTTTGTTTGGGCTGACTTTGACGAGCAATTGCCATGTTCGAGGATCGAGACTGCCACAAGCTCTCCACCGGTGCGGAAAATTGAGCTCTACTCATTAGTCGACAATGTGCCATGTGCTGCAGTGCGCCAGCGGTAGGGCCACGGAGGTATTACCATCATGTTTGCAGCTCCATATATCACGGTGCGGTGCCTCCACTCTGGCACTATTACGTACCACGGTCAGAAAAATAGATCTGAGAGTCAGATCTGGGGGTGTTCGGTAGCACTAGCTGATGAATGCTATTGACTCATCGCCCTGTTGGCTGGTATATGATGGTGATGCTCACCAACCTGGATGATCAGTATAGCTCACGGACTATTTAAATTAGGAAGTGATCGCGGTTTCGAGCTTGATGCATGATGCATCGTAGCCCTTCATTCCGGCGCTCTCAGCAAGCCTAGTTATTGGCGACTGATCACCCACGATTAGCTGACATGCCCACAAGCGATCTGTATTCCTTGGTGCCATCGCCGTCGCTGAATAGTGAATATATCATTGTTTTCGAGGGTAGCGCTATAGCATGTATCTTCGTTGGTAAATTTCAAACCCCAGTGGACCGTATTCATGTCGCTGACATCGTTGACAGGTGTCTATCTTGCTACCACAGGCATCAATCTGTATCTTCTCGCTCTTCGGAAAAATGGATACAGGATCCTCTTGCTATACTCTGTCATTCAGCTAGTGCTAACCACGACCTGTATCACATTTGGAAGGCTGTACAATATTCCAGGACGACTCTTGGAAATATCCCACGTCATCGACACCAACTCCCCTACTTCAGTGTCAGCATGGAATGTCATCGTCGACAATGCCTCTGGTGTCTTGAATATTTGGATCTCGGACGCGTTTCTTGTACGTTTCTTGTCTTAGTTCCTGTAGGCGCTCAGACCCAAGTGGCGATAGCTGTATCGATGTTATGTTATCTCCCGAGGAAGCAGATATGTGTTAGTGTTCCCCATGTTGCTGTATCTCGTCACAATTGGTTGCTCGTTGGCGTTTCTCGTCGGCAGTGCCACACCCCGGGCGCTCTATAGCACTTATGCGGTCAAAATTCCCACTATAGTTTACTGGGCAACAACCACTGCGATGAACATCTGTGCATCCTGCCTGATTTGTATGCGGCTCTGGGTATACAGGAAGTGGGTCTCTGCTTCCTGTGGACCGCAGCAGGGGTCATTTTATCTCAGTTACATCGCGATGACCCTGGAAAGTGCGCTGTTGTACACGCTCTCAACGATAGTTGCTTTAGTGATGTTCATCATGAATAATTCACTTGAGTTTATGTTCAGCCCGTTAATGGCTATTATGGCGGTGTGTTTTCCTGTGGATCTTGTCCTTCTTGGTTGACTCTTCATAATAGGCACTTGCGCCCTCATTGATCATCTATCGTATCGCACGTGGTATATCATTCGAGACCGACAGAGGCCTGAGCTCGGCAGCCATGTCGAGCATCCATTTTACAGCGGGACAGCGACGAGAGGATAGAGATCAAGAAGAGACTGCGATTCCATGAAGGGCAAGATTTGATCAGGTACTTGGTTCCGGGGAGCCTTCCAGTTGGCACTACGTAAAGATTGGGAATATCGCACGTGGACCATTAGGGGAGCAAAGTAGGGGACCTACTATGGCTGTGCACTCTGATGGGACGCATGATGTACTGCGGAGGAGGATGCCTACTAACTTTACTTATTTTGCCGCACCGAACTTACATAATAATGGAAGTCGGAGCTTCGGGCCCGGCGGCCCTCAACAGGACTGAGACTTTGTTCGGACTCACTACGAGTACGCCGCTCTCCGCACAGAAAAAGCAGCCACATCAGACTCACGTCAAAATATACTGGAGCAGCCGAAGAAACTCACAGATAATTCAGGCTCGATGGGAGGCAGACAACTCCGCCATGGCTACGCTCTACCGACATCTCACAGATAGCGTGCGACAGCAAGACTAGAGGCACTGTAACTGGCTCGGTAACACTGCCAGGAAAGAGTTCCTACGCGGCCACAAATGCCGTAGATTCATCGCCGCATTGATTGGCATCATTACGGAAATAACCTGAGTCGGAGAGGACATCCGGGGATTAGGTTCCCGGACTTTGTGTGCTAGTCGCCCATTGCTAGGTTCACACGGGCCCTCTCGGCTCAACAGCAACTCACGCCCCGGCTCATGATCTCGAGGAACAGTGCACCTGCTACCCTGCACACACCGTTTCAAGCGCAGATACGAGCCTGCTGGACTTGCAACCGCCTTCCAAACTCACTAATTCTCGTTTTCGGCAACCGGGATGATGTTGGTGTTCTCAACTACAGGTCACATCTGTTCATGCGTCTCGGGCCCATAATAGGTCGACGGCCATTGGTCCACCGCCCTCGGTCGGGTTGGCATTGACAAACAATTGTCATGTTCGAAGATCAAGACTACATACCACGAGGTTCTTCACCGGTGCGGAAAACGGAATCCTACCTGTATGATCACTAGTGGACGATGTGTGTGCTACGCAGTGCGCCAGTGGTGGCCACGGAGGTATTACCATCATATTCGCAGTTCTATACATCGTGGTGCGGTTCCTCCAACTCTGGTGCTGTTACACACCATGATGGTCTTCCAAAAATAGTCCGAGATAAGAGAGAGGGGCAAAAATACGATGTTCAGGGGCACTAGTTGATGAATGCTGTTGGCTCATCGCCCCGTTGGCTGGCAGGTGATGATGATATCAACCTGGATCATGAACACAATTCACGTACCATTTAAGCTAGGAAGGGTTCGCGGCTTCGAGCTCAATACATTACAGCCCTTCATTTTGGTGCTTTCAGCAAGCCTAGCTATTGGCGATAGCGCACACGCGATTAGCCAACATGCCTGCAAGCGGCTTGCAACCCTTGGTGTGGTCGCCATCACCGAATAGTGAATACTATATGGTTTTTGAGGGTAATGCTATAGGATGTATTTTCACTGGTGAATTTCTAGCGCTAGTGGGTCATACTCACGCGGCTGACCTGTTGACAGGCGTCTATCTTGCTATCACAGGGATCAATCTATATCTCCTCGCCCTTCAGAAAAAGACATACAGGATCCTCTTGCTATACTCTGTCATTCAGCTAGTGTTGACCATAACCTATGTCATATTTGGGAGGTTGTACAATGTTCCAGGGCGACTCTTGGAAATATCCCACATCATCGACACTAGCTCCCCTACTTCATTGTCACCATGGAATGAAGTCATTGGCTTGGCCTGCTTTGTCTTGAATACCTGGCTTTCAGACGCTTTTCTTGTGCGTTTTCTGTCTTCGTTTCCGTCGGCGCTCTGACCGAAGTGGCGATAGCTCTATCGATGTCATGTCATCCTTCGCGGAAATAGGTACATATTAGCGCTCCCCATGTTGCTCTATCTCGTCACCATTGGTTTTTCGTTGGCGCTTCTCGTTTCCAGTGCCATACCCGGGGCGCTCTATAGCACTTATGCGGTCAAAGTTGCCACTGCAGGTTACTGGGCCTCAACTACTGTGATGAACATCTGTGCGACCTACCTAATCTGTGCGCGACTCTGGATGTATAGGAAAGAGATCGCTGTATCCTGTGGACCGCAACAGGGGTCATTTTATCTCGTTTACATCGTAATGACCTTGGAAAGTGCGCTGTTGTTCACGCTCTCGGCGACAGTTGCCGCGGTGGTGTTCATGATGAATAATGCGCTCGAGTTTGTATTCATCCCGTTGTCGGCTATTATGCAGGTGCGTGACCATTTTCCCTGTAGATCTTGTCATTTACGGTTGGCTCTTCAAAATAGGCACTTGCACCTTCATTGATCATCTATCGTATTGCATGTGGTATCTCATTCGAGGGCTAATAAAGGTCCCGGCGAGATGTCCACAGCGAGCATCCATTTCTTAAAAGAACAGCGAAGGGAGGGGAAAGATCCGGAAGAGACTGAGTCGGTTGTAATGAAGGACATCGGAGTCACTCGATCGGGCATTTGATTCCAGAGAGTCTTCCATCTGGAAACCTTTGGCTATGTACTATGATTGGAAAAGGGGGCCTTGACATTGACGGAGGAGAGGTATTAGTTATCGGTTGATCACTTAAAAGCGGCCTGACCCTAAATTATCGGAGCTTCAATAGTATATGTGACTTGTTCGAACGCTATTAAGTTCAAGTCATCATGGTCCGCCGCCCCCCAACGATGGTCCCTATGACAGACACGAACTTCTTACTAGATATGCCTGCGCACCGCGAAAGTCCTTATGTCATGCCAAAATATACTTGAACAGGTGAAGAAACTCGCCAACCATTCAGATCCTATTACGGAGGCATACAGCCCCGACACGACCACGCTCTATCGACATCTTACGGACAGGGTGCAAGAATAAGACGAGAGGCATAAACGGCTCGGTATGTTTTTGGGAGAGAGTTCACCGAGTCGACGAATGCCGTTGACTCATCGTCGCATTGATTGGTATGTGATGGCGATGCTACCAACTTGCCAGTATAAAATACAGCTCACTCCTATTTACATGAATCAGCTAGCAAGCACTGCGCATTTTGGAGCCTGATCCATCGCAACTTGAGCCCTTCGTTCTGGCGCTCTCAGCAAGCCTAGCTATGGATTAGCATTCGCTCGCGCGCGATTAGCTAACATGCCTGTCAATGCAGGCAGCCTGAGCAACTCGCACCCCTTGGTGGTATCACTACGTTTCAAGTTGGAAAGGGGGCCTTGACGTGTGATGTACGGAGGACGGTAATGATGTAGTTATCGGTCGATCGTGACTGACGAATGGTCTCAGCCTAACTTTACAGGTTCAATAGCACTGTGACCTTGGTCCAATACGCCACCATGATTTTCCGGGGATGCCGGACATGGACGTTCAAGATGTTGGTAAAGTCCTCAGACACGCTAAAATATGCTTGAGCAGGTTACGATTTGGACCCCATTAGGGAGGGAGAGAACTCTGCCCGACCACACCACTAGTCAACATCTCACGGATAGACTGCGAGAGTAACATCAGAGGCATATCCGTCTCGGCACATGGCTGGGAAAGAGTTCTGAGTCATCTTGATGCCGATGTTACCTTGGCCTGGGTGTGCATCTTCCATCCATGATTGCCTCCATTTTGATGAACTTGTTTTCACTTGTGCTAGGCCCGCCGCCGCCAAAGGGGTTGCATGTAGCTGAGTATATATCAATGCACGATGAATATGGCAAGGCTACACTCAGAACGCGGCCAGTCCCTGGCACTACTGTACTTCAATTGTACGTATTTTACTTGTCAGCTAAGACAAGGATACATGATCAAGATACCTGCTGCGACGCGTCTAGTATATAGGGGGTGAGACATCAGTTCGAACAAAAGACCACCAAACGACTGCCTGAGGCGAGCGACGAACTGAAGCTCCAGAATAGTGGCATCCAATGTTGAACGTGTGTCAACCGACAGCACTTCGACTACGCCCACTATCGGGCATTAGAGGATGTTTGTGACTATTTGCGTATGTAGTGCACGAGTAAATAGTACACATGTATATAAAGACCAGACTCCGCGTCTGAGTTTCAATAGAGACTTTACCTCTAACCACTACGTGCAACAGACAGCAACGCAGCAACCCCAAGCCCTCCATAAGTAAGTGGTAGGCTTTCCTCTATGCAGTAGCTACCGTCCAGTAGCAGGTCTGTTCAACAGGTTATGAGCCCCGAGAGCGCACGCGCTGATGCCTCGCGAAAGCGAGAGCACGCGCTGTTGCCTCTTGGACCAGTCAGCACACACGCTGTTGCCCGCAAGGAGCACGCGTTGTTTCCTGGCTGGATAGTTGCTCCACCGCTGTCGCACCTCTGTGCGTTCAGTGGATTTGGCTCCCCGTAAAGGGCGTTGCACGCTACGCTTGAACTACGTTCACGTATGCTGTTCATCGCTCCACACAGGGAGAGGCTATGTTCTTGCGTTATTCTGTATTGCACGCTAACGCGCCCGCTTTGCAGATACAACTTGATTACCAATGTCGCCCAACTCCACCTCCGAGTCCTCCGTCCGCATCCCCGTCTTCATGGGTTCCAACTGGGACGCGTGGTGGCCCATCATGTCCGCCCAGCTCCAGGCAACTGGAGGTCTCTGGTGCATGGATGTATCCCAGCCCCCCGTTCCTTCCACGACGTCGGATTTCAACGAACGTAACTTCTGGCTGGCCTGGCGCAAGGCCAACGACGTGATCGTGGGGACGATCAACCTTTACCTCTCTGCTCCCCTGAAGCAGAAGTACTCCGACAAGGGATCCGCCGTGGAGCTCGTCCAAGCTCTGCAAACCGATAACAAGGCTACCGGCGTCGCCCAGGCGTACTCGCTCTGGAAGGAGCTCAGCGATCTCCGCATCCCCGGAGATTCCCACCCCACTCCAGCCTTCAACAAGCTTGAGAACCTCCGTTCTCGCCTCGAAGGGATGGGGTATAAGCTGGAGGAAAAGGTAGCGGCGATGCTAGTGCTCGCCAAGCTCCCCTCACAGATGGCCTTCGTGGCCCAGATGGCTGTCCAAGAAAAGGATAGCAAGGGTGAGTCAGTCCACCCGACTGTCGCGAAGCTTCGGGATGCTGCAGTCCTCGCTTGGGACCAGCGCTCCCTTGGCAAAGGCAAGGCGCCTGAAAAGGCAAACAAGATTTCGGCCGTCAGGCCGAAAGGAGGTGACCCCTCCTTCCAGCAGCAGCAGCAACAGAAGCCGAAAGGCTCGCAGCAGCAGCAGCAGGGAGGAAACGGCGAGAAGAAGAAGAAGAAGCCTCGCCGGCCCCAAGGCAAAGCTGCCACTGCCGAGACCGCCTCCTCCGCCACCGTCATCGCCTCGTTCGCCACCGCCCACGCCGCCGCCCCATCTCGCCCTTGGCCCAACCCGGGCCCACCATCTCATCTCGTCTCCGTGCCCCCCGCCGTCGACCCTCGTGTCGACTCTCACCACCCGCTGACTGCCTACCAAGGCAGTTCGTCCGACCGTCCCGCTGATCCTCGGATCCGGGACTCCATCTCCCTCGTGCGCCGCATGGGGGAGTTCCCCCGCTATGAGGAAGTCCGCTCCGCGGACACCAAGATGCCCTTCCTGGCGCACTCCTCACCGCCCCTCGCTGCTCGTATCGAGCCTGTCTCTGACAGCGAGGAACCTCCTCAATCGCGTCCCTCGAAGAAACGCAAACGTTCGCGCCGTGCCCGCGACATTCATGGCCCCCCGGCTTCTAGCTGGGACTCAGACGATCTCGACGAGATCTATGGGGCCTACGAATCGGGCCCAATGTAGGTCGATGAGGAAATCGCGGAAGCCGCGGGCTTGGAAGCCGGTCCTTCGGGACTGGCGGTCATCGACGAAGAAGATTGCGTGTCGCTCGGATCCCTTGATGGGACATCTTCTTTCCCCATGTTCAGGTATGTGGATCCACTACCGCCTTTCCCAGCAGACGACTCATCGATGATCGCCGAAATAGCTGATCTCGTAGATAGTCTAGCTGTACATGATGCTTGTAGTAGTGTATTCGCCAATATACTATCTACCTCCGACTCCACGGTGTGCGCACATGGAAAGGATAAGAAAAAGTGTGGTTGTGATCACGGAGAGTCCTCTCTCACCTGGATTTTGGACTCCGGTGCTTCAATGCACTTCACGCCCTGGCGCTCTGACTTTGTCGAGTACCGGGCACTTACTCAAAAGGATCGAATCCCAGTCTCTACCGCCGCCAACCAAATCTACATAGTTGGATTGGGCCGTGTACTCGTCAGATGGCTTGACGCTGATAAGCAATCGCATATCCTCGCCCTGCACGAAGTCGCCCACATCCCAGATTCTGGTGTACGGCTAGTAAGCCTGGGGGAGTTACTCCGCGCTGGCGCTATCGTCAAAGGAGACAGTAGAAGTATCGACGTATTTTACGGCGATGGTACCATTCTGGCACCCTTCACTCCTGGACGCGCTGGTCGCAATATGTACT
>JBBPKG010000706.1:3269-14276 GCA_038089115.1 Fistulinella cinereoalba | reverse complement strand
TGTGATGCATCACAATGTACTTGACCCACAGAGTGTGATGCATCACAATGTACTTGACCCGCAGAGTGTGATGCATTACCACTGGCTGCCGCACATGCTAGAAGGATGTAGTAACTGGTACATCACATACAAGCCGTTCATGACATACCTAGTAAGAGTTGGGAGGTGCATTACAACATATGCCAGCTCGGGAGAGTGATCAACACACCTCAGAACATGAGCGGTTGCACTCGCAACAACGTGAATGTGGCCGGAGGTGAACGGTCATGCTCGAAACGGCACGAATGAGGCGTTGAGTGAGCGGTTGCGTTCAAAACGACAAGGATGGGGCGGCGGGACAGTCTTGCTCGAAACAGTACGAATAGGGCAGGGAGCGAGCGGTTGCGCTCGAAACGGCACGGATGGGGTGGGAGGCGAGTGGCCGGGTTGTGGTCGGGTTTAAAACGCCGTGGATCGGGCGTAGATGGAGTAGGGGAGAAGCGGTGTCGAAACGGCACGGATGGGGTGGGGGGGCGAGTGGTCAGGCTCGAAACGGCACGGACGGCGCAGGGAACGAGCCGTTCTCGCCCGAAACGACACGGATGGGGTGGGGGGCGAGTCATCGTGATCGAAATGGCACGAACAGTGCGGGGAAAGGCCGCTCCGCTCGAAACGACACGGATGAGGTGGGGGCAGGTCATCGTGCTCGAAACGGCGTGGATGGGGCAGTGGACGAGCAGTCGTGCTCGAAACGGCACGGATGGGACGGGGGGCGAGCGATCGTGTTTGAAACGGTGTGGATGGGGCAGTGAGCGAGCAGTCGTGCTCGAAACGGCACGAATGGGACGGGGGGCGAGCGATCGTGTTTGAAACGGCGTGGATGGGGCAGTGAGCGAGCAGTCGTGCTCGAAACGGCACGAATGGGACGGGGGGCGAGCGATCGTGCTCGAAACGGAATGGATGGGGAAGAGGGCAAGTAGTTGCGCTCTAGACGGCGTGGATGGGGCAGGGGACGAGCGGTCGTGCTCGAAACGGCACGGATATGGCGGTAAACGAGCAATGTAGCGGGGTGCGAGTGGTCGTGCTGAAGACAGCACCAATGGGGCGGGGAAAGAGCGGTTGCGCTCGAGACTGTACGGAGGCGAGTGGCCGGGCTCGAAACGGCGCGGATGGGGCGTGAATGGAGCAGGGGCGAGCGGTTGTGCTCGAAACGGCATGAATGGGGTGAGGGGCGAGCCGGTCGTGCTCGAAACGGTACGAATGGGGTGAGGGGCGAGCCGGTCGTGCTCGGAAACGGCACGAATGGGGGGGAGTGAGCGGAATGGCGTGGATAGGGCAGGCGTTCTCAAAACGGCAAAGCACTGCCTCAGATCAGTGGCAGTGTAGGTAGTGGCTATGTCACGGGTACGTTAGGCACGGGTACATGGTGCCGACCAGCTAGACCCGTACCCGTACCCGTGCTCTCGCCTAGTACTAGATTTGATTCTACTAACACTGGTAGTAATACTAGTAGGGTAGATGTGATGCATCACATGTGCATGATCATTTAACATGTTGCATTACTTGGTGATGCATAGTAACATGATGCATCACTCAATAGAGTAGTAGCTATTGCATCATTTTTTTGACTTCATTCATAGTCATTTCATGCATCATTTTAACAGTATAGCCTGCACTTATCTGGGACAAAAACCTTTAATTAGCCCATGCTCCATCCTACTTAAGGCCTTGCAATGGACCCCTACCATGCTACCGATATTAGTGTGATCACCCGAGGCCTCGCCTCTCTCTCCACCTCCCCCTACTGCAGCCATACTCTGGCACAAGAAGAAGATGAGCTGTCTCCAACAGTTCAGTTCCCCCACCCCCAGGCTGGAAAACAGCCAACCTCATATGCAACATACATATGTCGAGTGGTATAAACTCTGGCATGCCAACTCCACCTCTTGTGGCCCCCCTCCCTTAGCACATGCAGTCCATGTAGAGTATACCATGGCTGCAGAGAAACCCTGCTCTTTGACACCTCAGGGACAGACTAGGGCCTACTCACCCAACAACCCATTTCACCAAATGACTGAGGAGAATAAGAAACCCTCAGTCCTCTCTGCAATGCTGCCCACAGTACCCCACCTCTGACTTCCCCAGCATGATCCGCTTGCTGCTGACATTGGGAAGTCCCTCACCACAAAACCTGACGACTTTGATGGGTCAAAATTGAAGTTCCACATCTGGTGGATGCAGGTAATCCTATATCTAGCTGGATTCTTCAAGATGCCATCAGATCAGCAAAAGATCATGATGGTACTCTCATACATGAAGACAGGAGAAGCAGCCAGGTTCACAAACCTGTGCATCAATAATGGAGTCCTCCTGTATAGGTGGACAGACATCGAAAAGAAGGTCTGTGCCCAGTTTACATCACCTGGGCTAATATGCAAGGCAGAGAATGCCTTGGTGTCAGAACCGTACCTCTCTTCCTACTACCCTTTGCCTGACGGGGCCTCTAGAGCTTGTCATGACTTCCGAGACTTCCCTGGTCTGGGGGGTCAGAAGTCTGGGGCAACTCCAGTGGAGTCCAGATGGTTCCAGCGAACTCCAGAGCGGAGATGCGCAAGCTGAGGGAGCAAGAGAAGGTCAGTGACAAAGGAGTGGACCGGAGGTCTGAGGGACAGATGAGAAATGGAGTATATAGCAGAGGGGTGTGGAATCAGTGCAGGACTTATGTGTTGTGCCCTTGCAGGTCCTGTTCCATGTATTTATGATCGAAGCTACGGAGGTCGGATGTTCAGAGGGAGGTCATGTGACCAGGGGTAATGATGAAGTCTGAATCAACTCCAGGGAGCGCCCAAAGGCAACTCCTAAAGGAGAGCGAACAATGTCTGGAGGATGAGGCATAGACGACCAGAGGAGTCAGAGGTCAAACGAACTCGGAGCAGCAAGAGGAGGGCGTTATTCTAGTTGATATTTGTACTAAGGATCATACAGGAGGTATCCAGACTTATATATGATACAGGGATGTTGGAGGAAAGTCTGGAATGGAAGCACGGAGGTACCAGAGGCAGAGCAAGGCAATGATAAGAATGAAGGGTCACGCTCCAGAGTCAGGGGACTCCGGAGTTAAGCAATGGAATGAAATGTAAGAGGGACAAGGGGAGAGAACCTAGGGAACAGTACCAGATGCTAACTATAGCCAGAGCTGTGCTGCACGTGGCCTGTGAGAACTCCGAAGGTTCCAAGCAGAACTACCGCCAGAATGCAGGGGGGGGGGTGACTGGAGTCTGGCCGGAGGATGGTTCCGGGCAGAGTTGGACTACTTGCGGGATTGGACTTGTACGATGGACGGGTGCATCAGAGTTGGACGGAGTTGGACATCGGAATACAGGAGTACAACCAGAGTTGGTTGGGACTGAGGAACAGAGGTCGGAGTGAGGACAGGGGCCAGGGGAGCGAGTCTAGGGATGGATAGAGGCCAAAAGGCATGGATATGACAGTGCCCCCCTGTTAAGGCCGAGCCCTCAAGGCCTTACAGGCGAGTTGGTACTACCTGGATAACCCAAGGCAGTTCCACGGAGGGATCCAAATGATGTCTGAATGTTGATGACGGAGTTCTGGCAGTGGAGCTTGGCATAGAAGGCTGGAGAGTGTCCACAGCGAAGACAATGCATGGAATTGGAAGACAAAGCACATATCCACACTCCTAATTCAGTCCGAGGAGGTGGTCAAGCCCCTGTGGAGAGAATGCAGCAGAGTTCATGGGTTTGTGATGCTGGTCCAATTACCGAGCGGAGTCCAAAAATGCACGAGTCTATAAAGGCCGAGGCCTTAGTGAGTCCAAATGGTCACTTAGCTTCTTCAACCACTGCAACCATGTCCGACAACGACAGCAACAACCACACCAACTCCAAAGAGGAGTATGCCCAAAAGCTCCAGAAGCTCAAGGCTCAGAGGGACAGGAAGCAGGCCATGCGGGAATACAAGCACCAGCAGAAGGCACAAGAAGAGCAAGAGCGGCGAGAGCACGAGGAGCACGAACGGAAGGAGCGAGAGGAATGAGCTCGGAGGGTGGTGGTGCAGTAAGCGGTGTTGAAGCATGCAGAGGCGAAGGTGAAGGCAGCGGAAGCGGAGGCAGAGTGGAGAAAAGTGGAAAAGTGGAAGAGAATAGAGGTAAGTATGAACAGAAACGGAAACGAAGTGCTAACGGAAAATATACACAGACTATCAAGGTCGAGTCGGACGATGACGATGATGATGCGGAGGATGCGGAGGAGTGTGGAAGAGCATGGAAGTGGACTAAAGGAAAGGAAAGGGACACATGGGAGACATGTCAGAGGTGCATAGAGCATGGATGGGATTGCGATCTGCCAGCACCGGGGACGAAGGCCACTGTGTGTGGTCAGTGCGTCAAGGCACACATCACGTGCAGGCAGGTCGACGACGAGCCGGAGGTCAGAACACAGCGGAGGGGACAAGGAAAGCTGGTGGTGGAGGTCCCAGTGGTGGGGCCATTGAGGACCAACAGCAGCAGGGTCAGAATGTCCAGAGGAGGCGGGGTGACGGAGGAAACTGCGAAAGGGATCCTCCACACACTCCTGAGGATCGGAGTGACGCTGGAGAGGATCGGGAGGTGCATCGAGAGGGTGACAGAGGAGAAGGAAAGGATGGAGAGGGCAGAGGTAGCCATACAGGCCGAGGCAGAGGAGACAGAGATGGAGACAGAAGTAGAGGCAGAGAAGGACGGAGAGGATGGGGGAGACAAGGAACAGGAAATAGAGTAACTAGTAATATCATGTACATAGTTCTGTTTTTTCTTTTGTTTTTTGTTTCTCGTATGTGAGACGGAGTGAGACGGAATGGATGGATATAAAGAAACAACAAAATGATATCGCTGGTGATTGCACGAAGGCTAATCCCTTTGATATGTAAGGTCTGGAGTGCAACCACAACGCTCAGAGAACACTGGGATGGCTTGGAGTGCAAAATGTCAAAATGGTCATAACAGGACCATAATCGGAGAAGAGCAGATGGAAAGAGAATGCACAGAGGGCAAAAAGGAAACAACAGGAGATGGATCACAGCAATGAAGAGCAGAATGCCATGTAAGTCCAGAATGGAAACAGAGGCAGGAAACTATAAAATGGGCCAGAGGACCCACGAAGATTCTAAGTATGCTTGGAGATGAAAGAGACAGAGAGACAGGAACAGAGGGACGGAACAGAGATGGGAAATAGAGGGAATCAGGACGGAGATGGGGATCTAGAAGGGTGGGGTGCCGAATGGCTTTTTGCAACCGGAGGTGGTTCCAGAGGCTTGAAGATGTCAGCAAGGCGGAGCCAAGCGATGAGGCGTAATGCCTATCTTGGAAGGAGGTCCTGTGGGTGATGGTCAAGTGATACGGAGGAGGGAACATCTCAAGAGATAATTGTCAATGACTCGATGGAGTTCATTGCAATGTTCGGGTGTGCCGGAGCGATACAAACCTATTGTTGTCAGCAAACTGGGGAGTCCGGAGAACCTTAATGACTCGGCCATGGGCACGAGATCCTTGCAGAGTGTAATTTGCAGCGATGGAGATGCCTGGGGGAACGAGAAGTGTCAGTAGGACAACGGATGGGAGAATGACCTTGTACAGATGCCCAACAGGGGCGGAGGATCGCGGAGGTGAGACGGATTGGGTTGGAGGTGCTAGGGCATGATCCAAGGGCAATAAGGTTCCAAGGGGCCAGAGCGAGTGGAACTGAAACGGGAGGAATAGGGTCAGTAATTGCGAGCGGAGGGTGCTGTCCCCCCTTTAGGGCGGACGTCCCAATGGCTGCATTAATGCAGAGACCCAGAAGATGGCCAGAAGGCCATCAAATGGAATGGAAGGCGGGAAATTAAAAAGGGAGTTCTGGAGAAGAGCCTGAAGACGGAGGGAGCATGCCACCATGAAAGCGGAGGCAGCAAGGACTGACGCACGAAGGCGAAGGCCAACGGAGGGGAGACGGAGGTGTGGGAGAACCACAAAGGGACAGAGGAGGCAAACCATAGGGAAGGTGACTCCGGAGCAAGCTCTATTTGAGGGAGACCACCAGTCGAGGTGCAACGAGGCCCAGAGGCAATGTGCGGGGGTGCAACGCATGTCGAAACATCGTGCGGAGGTGCAATGCCTGCAGGTTAGGCAGTGTGTGGAGGTGACTGGACTGAGTACAACCTGGAAAATGGAAGTCAGTGTATCCCCAGATTACTGGAGTGTCATTATGTGGATGAGAGGAGTGGAATTGTGCAGCCGCAGGGCAGACTGCTAGCAGAATGTGGGAGAGTGCTGGGACTAGGCTAAAAGGGTGCCCTGAGGCTAGGCCGAGTGGCAAAGTGACGAGGGACTTGAGGAGGGAAGAAAATGACATGGAGGGAGCCAGGAAATGCGTGGAGGCGCGCGGACCGGCGATGCAATGTCCTGAAAGGTTAGTTGTGTGGACGGAGAGACAAGGGTGCGGATAGTGGGGAGGAAAGCAACAAGGACAGGGAGGTCTAAAACGTGCGTGGAGATGACATCAGAGTGATGCCCAGAGTGGCGGAGTGTCGAAGGCATGAAGCCAACAACGGAAAGCATCGAGGTGCGAAGCCATCGAGCATGGAGGTGCTCAGGAGCAGAGTCTGAGCCAGAGCTTACAATGCAGCGTGAAAGAGAGCTGGAGAAACAGAGTACAAAGCGGAGGAAGATGGAGTCCAAATGTACAGGAGGGAGCATAGAACCAAAGGTGGAAGCACAACAGGAGGCAGAAACAGAAGAAAGGAAAGAAAACCGGGACAAACATAATCAGAACCAGAGAAGTGGAAGGGAAAACTAAAGACTAAAATCAAAGGAAAGCCGACCGGAGTGGAGCAAAGGAGGGTGAAGGGGGATGTACTTCCTAGGATACCTTCTATGATAGCCAAGACATGGCAGAGCCAAACTGCGAGGTACGCCGAAGCATTGGAGTGACTCCGGAGGAGGAGTCAAGTGGGCGGAGCCCGATGTGCAGTGTCAAGGGTCGTAGGCGAAGGTCAGAGATGAGGGGACAGATTGGACATGGCTAACGCCGAGTGGAGCTCAAGGCACCAGAGGTCCGGGGGATTTGGTGATTCTGGATGCACTCCAGAGGATCAACGGTGGTTAAGCCCAAGGGATGACGAAGGTCGGAGATCTTGGAGGCTAAGTCAGAGGGTCCCGGGGTTGGCATTCAGCTCGCAGCTGTTCAGGTAAGTTGTGTTCCATGCCCAACTCAATCAATGGATCAATGGTAGGGGGATAACATGGTTCCTGTAACAAGTCAGCATTAAGAACCCAACAAGGTGACACAGAATGTGTCCAGAGTGGAAACAACCAAGTGGAGTCAGGAAAGGGATGGCGGAAGGTACTACAAAAAGAGATCGTGAGTGGGGGAGGAATCTTGATGGCCGGTGATACGGTTTTCCCTATGCTCATCAGCAGGTTCAATGAGGACTTGGAAGTGGAGGAGCTGGTAGTTATCCCTTATACAGATGACATTCTCATATGCCCCCTTAACCAGGACCAATGTTTCTAGATAAAACTGCTTTCAGTTGTACAGTGTACCTTTCTTCCTCTTTCTGTACTTTTACTTATCTTTTGCCTCATGGTTGATGAGGGCTATGCCTTCCATTCCTACTTATCTCTATGGACAGCCCCCACTCACTTTCAGGCTCACTGCCCCCATCCATAGTATAAATACTCGGCTGCATGTACCATAGTTCCCTAGCTAGATTTATGCTAACAAGCCAGTTCTTTGCCCAAGGGATCCCTCCAGTGTGAGATGGAGAATCTCTTTAACTCAGACTCACACTCTATTTGTGTTGTCGAGCTACACTTGAGTGCTCGCTGACCTTGTGCAAGGAACTACTAGCATTCCCCTAACAAGTGTCCATAAGGGTGTCCATAAGAATGTCCAACAGATCAACCCAATTAAGAAGGTGTCCATAAGGATTGTCTATAAGGATTGTCCATCAGGGTCACCTAATAGGAGTGTCCATCAGATACTTGTAACAAAAGATCTAGCTGAACCTTTCGACCCTGCTACCATGCACTGTCGCCCACCATTTCATACCGACTTCCCCACTCCTCCAACGAGGAAAGGACATACAGAGATCCTAGGACAGACTCTGCCTCATCTGAGGAAGAAAGCAACTCCAAAGAAGACTTCAAGCTGCAACAGGAACAAGAAACACCCACCATAACCACCCAACCCAATCTGCTCTCGCCTGACCAGATTACACAACAAATCAATGAGGAAATCCTCTCGATTGGACTAGCCAAACAACTCCTTGAGGAACAAGGACAGTATCTCCCAGATCGATATCTCCTCACCCAACCCTCCGCCTCCTCATCCCGAATCCCCTCTCGCCCTTCTCATCCCACACGACCTTGCAGAGAATCAACCTCCCAAGGAAGATTCCGCATCCCCTCTCCCCTCCCACCCCTCGACCCAGATATCGAAATGACAGACTCCCGAGCACATACTAGCAAGCTCAAGGCTGGCCTCCCTGATGATTTCAGTGGAAAGCCCAAACATGCTAAGTGGTGGACAGCGGCCATGACGGCCTACTACAACATGAACCCTGGTATCTATTTGGAAGATGCCAAGATCGCTACTGCTCTCAACAAAATGAGCAAGGGGCTAGGATTATCATTCGCAGAATCATACTATGAACAAATGATGGGAAAAACAATCCCAATCAAACAACAAACCTGGATTGCCTTCATAAAAGAAGTCCGCGATACTTTCTTCTCCAAAGACGGAGAGAAGGAAGCTCAAAGAGAACTCAGGAAACTGGCTATGCCCTCCGCCAGACACCCCACACTCGAACAACTCGAACAATTCATCTCCCAATACTGACTCCTTGTTGCCAGAGCCAAAGATGTATCGGAAGGAACTAAATGCGAAATCATTGCTGCCGGACTTCATCCCGATCTCATGGAATGGATCACCTTCTCTGGGAAGGAGCTGAAAATCCCCGATGCCTGGATTGAATGCACTAGGGAAACCTTTAGGGCCATCCAGAGAGCTAAGGATATCAGAGAAAGAAAATATATCGCTTTAGAAAGAACAAGAGACCTCAACGCCATGGATGTCGACGCAATCTGACTATCCCCTACTGAGTGAGCTCACCATATGCATGAAAATTGATGCTTCATCTGTCATAAAGTAGGATGCAACACCAGGAATCATCCCAATCACCCCTGCCCCAACTGCAATAAACCCCTTCCCCACCCCCCTCGAAAAGAACAAACCTGCACCACCAAAACTCAAGAAAAGGACGAGGTTGACGAATATGTAAGGGAGCTAAAAGGGAAAAGAGGAGTAAAGAGGAACGAAGTACTCCGGGTACTTAAAGAATGCTTCGCTGAAGAAGACGAAACCATCACCCGTATCTCCACTAAGGATTTTTAAAAGGGGAACCTGCAACAGCATCAGGAACCCCAGAATATCTCTCTGTACTAGTATCATCAGAACAAAGATCAATAATAATCCCCATTTCAATTAACATTCCAGAGAGAGAAACCGCTGCAACCATAGAAGCCCTAGTAGACTGTGGAGCTACCGGAAACTTCATAAGCAAGAAGCTCACCCGAAGCCTTTCCTTCCCTCTTATCCCCCTCAAAACTCCTAGACAAGCCATTAATGCAGATAGAACTACCAACGCAAAAGGAGTAATAAAATACCAGACCACCCTAGATGTCTCCACCGACAACACCACCACCTGACATCAATTCCTTGTTCTAGGAAGCAAAAAGCACGATGTAATACTAGGAATGAGTTGGCTCAAAAGAGTAAATCCAAGAATTGACTGGACAACCAACACTCTCACCATACCCAACCAACCTGACCCCATCGAGCAAAGGTATTTGCTGTGATATCTGAAAATGGACGATAACAACATGATCGAGAAAATAAGAAAAACAACCCTCAGCACAACCATCGCCCAGGAAAGCGGAAAGATCGGAGACACCCTTCCCACTAAATTCGCCCAATTCTCCTCTGTCTTCTCTGAAGAAGCCGCAAACTCCTTACCGCCTACTTGATCCCATGATCACAGGATCGATCTACAAGAAACCTTCTCTCCCAGACATGCAAAGGCATACCCTCTCAACCCCAAAGAACTGACAACCTGCAAAGAGTTTGTTGACAAGCATCTAAAGAATGGGAAGATACAACCAAGCAAATCCTCTCAAGCCTCCCCCTTCTTCTTCATACAAAAGAAGGATGGCAAGTTAAGACTGTGCCAGAACTATCAGTACCTAAATTCCCATATGATCAAGAACGCCTACCCCCTCCCCCTTATCAGTGATCTTATTGACAAAATCAAAGACTCATCTATATTCACCAAAATGGACGTCCGATGGGGATATAACAACATCCAAATCCACCCTGATGACCGATGGAAAGCCGCTTTCATCACCCCATTCGGACTCTTCGAACCAACTGTTATGTTCTTCAGGCTGTGCAACTCCCCCTCCACCTTTCAAGTATTTATGAACGACATCTTCGCTGACTATATAGCAGAGGGATGGTTGATCATTTACATGGACAATCTACTGATCCACTCCTCGGACCAAAGGGAACATGACGATCGGACTAAAAAGGTCCTACAACGCATGATGGAGCAAAAGCTATATCTCAAACTATCAAAATGTTTCTTCGACCAAAAACACGTTGAATACTTGGGAATGGTAATTGAGAAAGGATCAGTCCACATGGACCCCAGAAAATTGGACGCCATCAAGAACTGGAAATCACCCACAGGAGTAAAACAAGTATGATCCTTCCTTGGCTTCTGCAACTTCTACCGAAAGTTCATCCCTAATTTCTCCACAATCGCCCACCCCCTTATCGACCTCACAAAGAAAACTCATGTGTTCTTCTGGGGAGTTATTCAGGAAAAGGCCTTCCATCACCTCCAACGCCTGTTCCTCGACCAGCCCATCCTCTGAATGCCTGATGTTGCCAAACCCTTCTTTGTGATGACCGATGCCTCCCTTACCACGACTGGAGG
>JBBPKG010000705.1:0-14290 GCA_038089115.1 Fistulinella cinereoalba | reverse complement strand
AATGCCGAGTGTCTTCGGTTGTTGCAGAATAGGCCAGGTGGCCTCATCCATATCATGGATGATCAGGCCTGTTGGTTGCATGTTTCGCCGATCAGTTATGACGCTATGGGTGCACATTCATTCCCGCTGCGCTTTTTGGGCCCTGTGCCCTTGTTTTTTCCCACCCTTCTCACTGCGCTTATACTACGCCTCATTTTCGCCATACTTTTTATACTCTTCTTTCGCTGCGCTTATGCTGTTCCGCTGCACAACACATTCGAAGCGCAGAAGACTTGTCTCCGATACCTGTTCCTTATTGGTATGGCTGACAACCGAAATTCTCCCCAGTACTTGTTCTCTTGGTGTATTTTGCTCGTGTTGTCCATCATGATGGTCCGCATCATTGCCTTCAGGTTCATCACATCCATCAACTTTGTGTCGGCACGTGCGCTAGAGGATCACGACAAATTTGTGATCTGCCAGGTGCCTTGTTATATGGAAGGGGGAGTCTCGCTGCGTCACACCACTGACTCGCTTGCTCAACTCAGGTTCTACAACAAGCGGAGTGTTATATTGGTTGTCTGTGATGGAGACATGTCGGTTCGGGCAATGATCTGCCTACTCCCCATATCGTGTTGGACATTCTCGGTGCGGATCCCACGCTGATACATACTACCGTTGATCCATTTTTGCTCAACTGCCTAATCTCCGCGTACGTCACCATGATCACGGTCCCAACTATTTACTCATTATCATTATCTTTTGTAGCATGGTCCATGACAAGAACCTGCTCGGTGTCTGTGATGAGACGACGCTGGCCAACACCAAGCAATCCATCATGACGGTGATGCAGGTCTACGGATACTTCATCTTGCATCATATGGCCAAGTCGTCCGAGTCGCTCTTTGGTTCCGTTACTTGTTTATCTGGTTGTCTCACTCTCTTCCATCTCTGCACATTGGACACGCACAAGCCGCTGTTGATCTCGAACCAGATGATCTCATACTATCTGCGTTGACATTTGCTGCATTTCAGAGAGGATCGATACCTGACAACACCCCTGTTGAAGCACTTCCTGATGCACAAGACGCAGTTCGTGCGGGACACCCACGCATACACTGTCGCTCTGAATGATTGGAAAATTCTTCTGTCTCAATGGCGTCGTTGGATCAATTCAACGGCGCACAATCTGGGCGAGCTGATGTTCCTGGGCCAACTGTGTGGCTTCTGCTGTTTTTCAATGCTCCACTCCCTCACAAAAGCTTGGTATGTTGCCCATCCTTGATACCAATCTGGCCATGGCACGCCTATGTCACAGCTCCGTGCCCTCCGACTGGGCCTTCTGGTGGACTTCTGACCAACAGTTCACATTGCTAAGCGCCTTGTCACCTTTACAGCCATTGAAGGGATCCTCTTCTCCAGGCCCTTTGCTTCCATCTTCTAGCTGAAAATATCCAGCCTGAGGCCCAGGCTCACTCTCTTGAACTGCCTCCTCTCCGGCAACCTCACATTTTAGCTACATTATTGTTCATATTCATACTTATTTTCATGGCATGAGTGTAGTGAGAAGTAAGCAAGAAATAATATGAGCACAGCAAAAAATAATAAGATAAACATGGCGAAAATGAGGCTCCATGAGGGAATGCACACCGACATCACCTATCACCTCTTCAGCCGCTCCATATTTACCACATTGTTATTCATACTTAGTACTTGCATTACTTGTATTGAAAACCGGAAAGCGTGCTGCCATACAGGTATATCGTGCATGGCCAAAGTTTTACTGTATCGTGCAGTTGGCTGTGTATATCGCGCACGCAGGATGGATTACTTCACGCGAATTTTTTGGTGGGTAACACGCCATAGGAACATGAATGTAACAATATCCTATTTTACGCAGCGTTAGTCATGTTCTGCCTCAATATGTGAGACTCTGAACTCCACAATCACAAGGAAAGACGCAGCGCCATCAGACAGTACATGGATCAATATATATGTTTCGCCGATCAGTGATACACCATCGGTTTGTGTTCTGTGCCAATCTTGACTCCCCCACCAGTACACAGGCAGAGGGCCAATGTCTCGCCGATCAGTGATAAACAATATTGGTTAGTATTCTGTGCCAATCGAAACGAATCATTGACTACCCGGTGATGCCGTTTCCTCCATGGGTGATGCACTAGCAATTGCTATGCACATGCTACCGAAAAGCAGAAGCCAAATTGCCGATGTCAGCGATCGGGTCATGGCCGGTCAAGCCGGCGTGACCGTCGCTATCCGTCAGCGCACGTCGCTGTCCGTCAGTGCACGTCGGGGGCGCGTCACCCTGTTTCTATTCATTGTTGCAAAGATATGATTGTACCTGTTTCATTTCGAACGTATTTAGCTTGTAGTGTACACTTGATACCTCAGCCGTTTCCGTTCTGTCCGAACCGCGCTGAGACTTGTTCGTCTATGCTACAGCTCTGCGCGATCATAACCTCTGATAGCCGACATAACGCTTCAAATTAATGACCTAGTGACTGGCAGATCAATTCATCAGACTAACCTGGGCCTCAACCGTTAGCTATTATTCTCCGTTGGTTATCATTCTCTATCTCCCCAACAGACTCTGAGAGTTACATTTTATGAAATACAGCTCTACTACACTGAGAATCAAACTAATTGCTCTCGTCATCTATGTTACCTGTTTCCACTTCCATGTAGCTTTCCATGAATCTAAGCACCTCTGCTTCAGGCTTCAATTTCATATGAGCTACTGTCGACCACCTCAGGTTGTGCCGAAGATCATCCATCATAGTCTTCACCTCCATTCCTCCGTGTATTTGCGCTAAGCGGCAATTGACATTTTCCAGTTCTTCATGCATGGCTAGATGATTTCCACCGCTGGATAAATCTTTGACCACATCCTTCGCCAGGCGAACAGCACGCAAAGCGACTTGTATATCTTCTTGCGTCGGCGATATCGGGTTTGACAATGGCAATGTTATCGTTCGCCGAAGATGTTCCTCAATCTGCGAAAGTATGTCATCACAAAAAAAGAGAAATCATGTGGACAGTACTTACAAGATTCGTTACAGCGGCCTGGGACCCCCTGTATTGCCATGGGTCATTGAAACCGTTCTTCAGCAATTCTTCTGGCCGGAGCCACCACTGATCTACTGAGGAAGTCATAGACATGTTGTCAAAGACTTCTCGGGTGAAGTCCGAGCCACTGGTGGACGGAACGGTTCCGTCTCTGCGGCACCGTGCACCCTCGCACGAGATGTAAGCGAGGGTATCTGGCACAGTAGGTTGCAACCCTTGCATGGTCGCAGCACCGACCAGCATTGTCGCCGAACACTTGGTCTGATGAGCAAGACAGTGGAAATAATCGGCGAGGGACGCACCATCATTTGGTCCAACCTTTCCCAAAAAACCTCCCACAGCTGAGTTCCGGATGCGGGGAAGTGCTTCAAAATTTCCTGAATTTCATATGCAATCATGATGAGCTGGGCTTCCACCATGAACCTACTCCATGTGAAGTCATTGTGGACATTGGTTGGGCCGGCGATGATAAGGTTTTCCATGGAGAATGAGGAGTGAGATTCAGGAAATAGGTGAGGTACAAGTTTCTGTTGTCTGCCATGCTATCCTAAATCTCTGGAATATCCTTTCGGCATCTGCCTTCAACCTTTCCCACACAGTCGATGATCTCGCCACAATGCAACTTCTGCCGACATCATTGTCCTCTGCTGACAGTGATTTCCAAAAGTTGCTTTGCGTGGAGAAATAATTGATTGTCCACTGCATTTCGGCTTCTAGAAGGTGGACTTCCTCTTGAAACCGGTCTCTGATTGCTTTTGCATGCAGCCATTGCACCCTGAAATCTTCGCCGAACGTGAGCAACAGGTCTTTGGCAAAAATGCAGTTACTTACACTCCGACATCCAATTGTTCGTTTCATTATCAGGAACATCTATTGTCCAAAACCATGGCAAATTTGCATTACGAAGTCCCGGGATGGAGTGATCCAAGAGTGTTGTCTGCGATGTCAAATGTTCTGGTTTTAGCTCTTTGTAGTCATGTAAAAGTTCCGGTGAAGCGCCAAGTGAGATCATCGCTGATCTGCACTTCCTGTAAATCGCAGCATGTAGCTTGACAGCTTCATCCATAGAATGTACACTTTCCCAAGCCCTGGTTTTCTGTTTTTGACTCTGCCTAGAATGCCTGACTTGTGTGCGATAGAGATATGCTGTTACACTTCGGCCGGGTAGGTCGGAGTGTAGCCCTTGTTGAGGCAGAAACATGAGGAGGTGTCGACGAGTCGACCAAGGAGTGATCTGGCCGACAAGGAGTCGACGTAGGATCCGAGGGACTGCCTTTGGCAACGAGCAAAGGTAGGACAAGGAGCACACCGAAAGAGAGCGGCGTGGAACAAGTAGCTTGTATTCAAGTACTAGGTACGAGAGGATACAAGGGAGAAACAAGTTAAAGTACATGAGCGGCGATAGGCCGGTTTATATACGAAGATAGAAGGCCGTTGAGGGCCGGTTCGATGAGTGCAGAAAGGGAATCAACCAATGGTAAAATAGTCGTATGATGCGATGTCATTGGACGACGCGTAAGCGAAAATGACCATCAAGGGACGCGTCATCTGAAAGTTTAGTAAACAGATGACATCAAGAGCGATGGCATCGGATACAAGAGTAAGCATGATTACGAGTGTGGGAAACGTACAAAGACGTAGGCCAAAGGCGAGTGGCGAGGCTTCGGCCGAAGAGAAATAAGTCCGATTGTAAAAGTAAACAAGAACAAACAAAGGAAATCGTAACATATGCTCGGTGCCCCAAATCAATTCGAAGTTGATGGAGAGCATCGTTAGCTTGTCCATGACGAAGGACCAGTTCTTTATTGGCCAAGTATTTGATTCTGAGGGTCTGACAGGTCTTAATTCCATAGGAAGAGGGAAGGGACAGCATTCAATGTTCTGCTTCCTGATCCTCATTGAATTTGCTTTCACGTTCGGCGAAATATTTAGACGCTTCATCTTCGAATTTTTGTAGCTGCACTTCCAGGCGCTCTCTCCTTCCGGCAAGATCGAGCTTTTCATGAGTGGTCGGCGAGCTGGAAATTTGTCTTGCGAATTCTTGCACTCTAAGTCTGTCACGGGATCATATATAGTTGACAGCTAAAAATACGAGCGAACTTACTGGAGTTCCTTGAGTTTTAAACCTGTACTGAGCCATGTTGCACTGCTTTTTTCGCCGATAGGCACTCCATTGTCTTGCAGAAGGCAAAGTTGCATTTCTGCCTTGCTTGGCCCTTCAGGAAGCTGAAACAGGAGCATATACACGATAGTGAATTTGTACCTTGTTTGAGCTGGACGTCAAAGATATCCATTACAGTGACGTCTTCGATTCGCCGAGTCTGAGCACCTTCCTCCTCGACTGACCACTTCTTGATGACCTCCATGTCCACATCCATGGTCAGTGATTCATACGTTTTCTTTGCAGATGCTAGCCCTTTCAGTGCCTTTTTGTATTTTCTGCTTAACGACTCAACTTGAACGGATCTTTAGTCCACCAGTCAGTCGAAACAGCAAGAATAAGACGCACCCATGTTCAGCATCTTCTTCCAATTGTTGTCCAACATGTGGTCGTCCACCACTTCTCACCGATGTGCTGCAGTCATAGATCTAGTACTCCCACTTACTTCATTGAGTGAGGACCACAGTGTTTCCAGAATTTCGCCGTCCACTTGGCCTACGCCAGGAATAAAGTTCGGCGAAAACCGTGGGGTGCAACTGTTTTGATGGGCATGAATGTGAAACAGCCCAATTCCCCAGACGATTTGCAAGTTCAGCAGGAGCGATATGTAAGTATGGGCTTTGAGAGACTCGGTGATGAAAGTTGATGCTATACTGACAAGCAATGTCATACAGAACGACAGCTCTAGATATACCATCAAGGCGAAAGTTGAGCGCTTTGCAAAGTGCGAAGTCCATGTTGATCTGCCTTTCACCTTTCTGAAAGTCGACAATACTTGTAGGTACAAAGCACCCATGTCTCGCACATGCAATGGCACCGATCCCTGTGACTTCTAAGTGTCGGTGAGAGCCATGCGTGCCTTTCATGGCATGATACTCATTGCATGTAGATTTCTGCAAAGTACCAGTTCAAGAACGTCGGCGAAAGGAAGCATCTATTCTCACTGGCTGAGAATCGTGAGCCGTCGCCAAGTGAGCCTTGTATTCATCCAGAGCGGTAAAGTAGGTGGCCTCGTTTGCCAAATGAACATCCTGGCCGTTCCCCCTGGCCTTCATGTGCTCTGTGGAGAAATTACCATCGACGACGAAGACTCTCTGGTATTTCAAGGAATCTGCATCTTTTTCCCAACCAGGGGAGAGGTTGACACTTGGCTGAGGACACGTGGGACAGAAGTAACCGAAATCGCCAGGGCGTACACTTTGGCGAGTATGAGCAAGCCCAAATTTAATCATATTTCTGAGATGCCGCCACTGCCTGGAAACTCTCATCAGTTCTCGATAGCGATCCTGGCCAGGGATGCATAAGATGAGCAAGACTGATATATTTATGATGTTTTTACTCACTGGTTGTGTGTGGGGAAAGATAGGATCGGTTACACGGTGCAGAAACTTGAAATAGGAGTTTGCGGTTACTTTGCACTCCAAGTTCATGAGGCAAAAGTTATCGAGGGCAGCAAAAGTGAATGCTGTTCGAGGAGCCGTTTGTGTCGCCGGATAGAAGCCAATTTGCATCAACTGATGGTGCAATGGAGCATGCCCTGGACAACGGCAAACACAAATGGCTATGCGATGGATTCCAGAGTTATCTACCACAGTTATGAGTGGATTTCCATCACCGTCAAAATGCTTTTTCGATTGCTGTTCGCCAGCGAAGGTGGATAGAATGTTGCTGAATGCGGCAGTTTTGGCGGTTTTGGCGAGGTCATCACCTTCCTCTTGGGATAATTCGTCTTCCCACTCGCTCTTAGAATGATCGGCAGTACTACCGGCGTTTGGACAGCATATTCCAGCATGCCCCAAATTTAGAATTATGCCGGCCGCCAACAGCGAAGAAGTGGCAAAACACTGTCCACTCCAGACCTCGACTCGGTGAAATGGTGATCTGAAGTGGGCTTTTCTGCAGCATTCTGTGCACAATAGTGGGCTGCCGAAACAGTCTAGGCACTGCCAATTTCCCTCCCTGCCACATCCCGTGTGACATACACAGTCACCAGCATATCCCTCATGTTGAACAAGGAACTCGACATATTCGTCTGAGACTTTGAGCCAATCTCTCATGAACTCTTGCTGTCCCTATAGTACCAGGTTAGCTGGCTGTAAACCAAGTGAGGGAAAGTACCTTGGTTTTCTTCATCTGTGGTGAAACTGAGTCGACCACGCCATCTTCGAAAGTGAACTTGTTGGGATTTGTCTGTAAGACAGAGGGGTGTACACTGGTGGTGGAGGAAGCTGTTTCCATAGATTTCTTGTGCGGTCGGGACTTCTGTACTTTGAAGATGGATTGTACCCCTTGCCTGGTGTTCTTCTCCGTGAGTGTTACACGAATAGTGTTGTCACTTCATACGTGTCAGCAACGTGAGGACATGATAAAATAGTGAGATCGATGTGGGTATTTTGTGATGCAATTGCAGGGTCTTACACAATATATACTCCAAATCGCATGGTTCGGTGAAATCCATTGTCACAAGGCTGTAATATAAATTCGCTGCTCTTATTCTAACTGCCTCATCTGTTCTACCACCGATACTATTTCCACTATGCCTGGTGCACGCTTCAATGATGCTCAGCTGCAAATTCTCAGTGACGCGATACAGGACTATCAACTCATCACCGGCAAGGAGAAGACTTCGCGAAGGAATAATCTGGTCACCGAACTTGCGCTAAAGATTTCCCCCGTTGATGAAGAGAGTGACAGAGACGCCATGGCGAGGATGAAAGTTGTAAGTGCAGCTGCTTTTCTTCCTTAGTTCAACTGCTGATGACCTTTTGTCAAGTCCATCCAGAACTGGTTTAGTGTAAATGCAAGAGAGGCGAAGAAGGAGGCAGAATTCTTCAAGAAGATCAGCTGGTATTTGGTATTCGTCGACAAGAATTCAGAAGCGCTGAAGGAGGTGACCGCAGAACTCACAGACAGCAAACCTGGTTCAGCTGAATACTTGGCATGCCATCAGAAAGCGGTGACCGAGCTCTCGAAGTCGCTCGACGAAAAAGATCTCGAAACCTACAGGAATATCGCTGATAAATGGAACCAACAGGGCGCCCCCCCTGGAATTCAAGAAAAGTAAGCAGATTCACCAGCATGATCCTTCAGTGCACTGATCATCACTCTGTAGGGAGCGGAAGCGACATTTGGCGAAGTTCTTCCAAGAAGTAACCGGCACACTATGGAAACAGTTTGGCATCAGGACACTGATGCTTTGGGGTTGTGAAAACAAGGAAGGCAATATCATCCAATCCCAGTATGTGTGTACTTCCAATATTTGCCGAGCGTTACTGATAATTGCCATCAGAATCAATCATAATGATAGACATGGCAATGCTACAACGTTTCTCAAGTCATTCCCTAACGAATTCAAGGAGATAGAAGAACATTGGGGGAAGTATCTTGGACACATATATGGAAGTGAGATACTGTTTCACGGTCATACCCCACCTTTGCTGACGATTCTGTTAGAACGGGGAGCTTCGGCGAACAACCACTCCGCACCATCCATTACACTCACCGAAGGGGGTAGCCCACTCCTTCCGAACATTGACTTCAGAGCTGCAAAACTTGCCGACATGAAAGCCCTCCTGCGTGATTACTTGATGAAATGTTACCAGCGGGCTACCGGAAATGCGAAGGCCAAGATTCCATGGGGAAAGCTACAACAGGACCCTGACCACTTCTTGGAGGCGGCCGAAGAGTACCTCCCGGCAGGCACAATCCTACTGGACCCTTCTCACATTCAACAGTCGAGTTTGATCGACATTCTAGAGCATATCAAAGGCCGGCAAGACGACCCCAAGGTAAAAATCGCATTTACATTCAGAACAGGAGTCAGGCATCAAAGGACAGCCTCGATGCGACTAGCAAGCGTGTCGGCATTTCCTACCCCCACTCGTTCATCGCACTCAACAATACGTCCCACACCAGACCCAGATAGCGACGAAGTGCCAACTGCGACTCGACGACCCACACCTGACCCAGACAGCGACAACTTGCCAATAAGGACTACGACTCAACGACCTACACCTGATCCAGACAGCGACAACTTGCCAATAAGGACTATGACTCAACGACCCACACCTGACCCAGACAGCGACGACTGGTCAATAAGGACTACGACTTGACGACCCACACCTGATCCAGACAGCGACAACTTGCCAATAAGGACTCCACTGGCACCAACTTCGCCAACTCAAAGTTCATCTGCACCAACTTCACCTACCTCCCCAACTTCGCCGACTCCTTTCCATCGCTCTCAGACTCCAACTGTCTCTCCTTCCCGCTCGCCGATGCTGACAGCCTCCCCTTCCCGTTTGCCAACACCACCATGTCCCAGACACCACAAAAACACCAAAGGTATCGTTTTTCAACTATAGAGCCATGCATGTATTCACATTATTGTAGGGCCTGCGAGGAGGGTGCAGAGTTCACAACAGCGAACACAGATGGCATTCTGCTTTGATGATTCGCCGAGCAAACGAAGCTCCTCCAGCGGATACGAAGGGTGTCCCATGTCATCCAATATTGACTGGGAGTCCAAGACCGCATTCCTCACGACATTAAGTGCGGAAGAGTGGTATCGTAAATTATTGCGTGCACTACGGCTGGCTCCAGTAAGACTTTCCCTTGGTAGTTGACACCCCAATGCTCATCCACTGAATTAGATACAAAATGAGGAATGTTCAGATTGCAATATTCCTGGAAATATCAACTGGGAATATGACAGGTATTATTTGCCAATAGAGTGCCATTTCTGGTTGGAGGCACACCATAAGCTCTTCTCTGGCGATATTTTTGCCAACAAGTCAGGAGAATGGGGTGGCCAGGATGAACTAGCAACTGCTGCGTTGTTTGTTGGAATGCTCCTTCACGACAAGGAATTTGTGGAGGGCGACAGAGTCCATGACAAACAATATCCATCTATTCCCCCAGCATTGCGAGGAGCAGTCGTCGACGATGAGAAAGTTGCCGACCAACTCAGACCTTGGTGCATTCAAATTGAGCAACAGTTGAGGCACGCCAACAAGGAGAAGATTTCAAGACGGCCTATCAGAACACCGTTTTGTGCGCGATCCTGTTGGGAGGATACTACAAATTTTCTCATGTCACTCAGTAAAGAGGTCGAGTACTGCAGGGCAGTCAGAGCCCTTGCAACCTTGGAGGTAATGCCTATTTTCATCTTTTGTCTTGTAACTAAGTGAATCATTCAGGATCGAAAAGAGCCTTTTGCCAAAGCATTTCCCCGATCTTTTTCCTTGCAGTCGTCTCTCCACCACGCCGGCCAGGATGTCCATTCAGATTGGAAGATGTGGGGTTCAGTACTTCTCAAAGAAGAACTGTGACACAAAAGAGGACTCTGCAGCAAAGGCTACATGACGAACTACGTTATGCTATTCAGTATGATTCTGAGGGATCTCGCTATGAAGAAAGCAAATACGGTGACATGTTTCTATCCATACATATCTGTGTTTGTGGAAAACACGAGGATAGGAGATAAGGATGTTAAGTCCATCCTTAACTGGTGTGGCGAACTATCCAAGGTGGCAGGAAAAGTTGCAGAGAAGATAGGGCCTGCCAAACCAGTCAAGTGCAGTATAGAGTGCATTGAAACTGACAATAGCGATGACGACAAGCATTCGAGGAAAGAGAAGAAACGGGAAAAGACCTCAGCTAAACCAAGAAAAGCAGGTGAACATGTAGTGAAGGAGAGGGATACCGAGGCGCCTGAGTGTCGCCAATGACAGAAACAAACATAGTATGATAGTGTATTGTCTCTTTGTAGTCAGTATTAATTTGCTACACCCGCTGTTTGGTTGGAGACGCTTGTTTTGACGCTAGGATATCACCGTAAACTTGTATATTTTCACTGACGTCTCACCGACGACATTTTGCCGCAGTTTCACTGCCAATCTTACACCCACGTTTCGCCAAGACCATTTTACCCCAAAGCTATAACATAGACAGCATGATCTATGATGCAGTGGTCCAACAGGTTGCCGCTACACTATTATAGTTTACCCATTCTGTGTGTGGAATGGAATAGAAATCATGCATGCTCTGCCTCATATAGTACACATAGCATATTCTCTTTCCATTTGCCTTACTTACGCCATGCTCCAAGAGCTTTCCACTAAGGAAACATATTGATCCAGAATTGTAAAGCAGTCGAAGTCTGAACGCTGGTAGTTCCAGAATTGCCTCATCATATTCGCTGACGGTGAGCATTAGATCATACCAACAAATGTTGGTCTTTGAATCATGGTGTAACGGCGATTCCCTGTTGATGATCAAGCTCATCGCTGTGAAGACTGAGTGCCAATGCCACAGAGCATCGTGAACGTGCGAAACCTCAGGGTCTTTCCTGAGGGTCTCCATGGTCTGTTTGCCGGCCACATACAGCTGTGGATGAACCACAGCGAACAGAGAGTTCAGTAGCAGACAGGTCTCCCGGTTTGCGTTCAGCCATAATCTTGCCGAGCCATTGGCGTTTTTAAGGACAGGCGTAGAGTATGGCAGGTGGTCTGGCGTCTGACAACACTGTCAATTCAATTCACTTGCAATTTTGCCGCTGCTCACCTCGTGGCCTTGTTGATGCCACACGGCTGACAGATTCAGGCATCCATACACTGTCTTGTTTGAGAAGTACTGGGAATTTCCCCTCCAGCATTTTCCTGCCTTTGTAGGTGGATGCACTAGTGCTTTGGCAATTTTTGTATTTTCCACTATTTCTCGCTGACTAGCACTAAGTGCATGATGATGGAGTTGATCAACACTATACCTGTCTATCTTCTGTCAATATCTGCGGCAAAAACCAGCAAAGAATGCGTTCTCAGCAATCGACAACCACAATGGGACTTGTGAGTATACAGGGGCCTGATTTGCCAGTGTATGGTACCAGATTCGGCAACAGAAACTTTTTGGGTGTGTGGCCTTTCTTCTTCTCCATCGCCGAAAAGTAGTCTTCAGCGTCCCAGAAAACGCAGACTACAAGGATGAGTGCTTGCAAGGAAGATCAGGAACGTTTGGACTGTCAAGTCTGGACCCTCCAGTCAGACTCCGAGCGATTCCGGACAAGTCCAGGGCTAGAAAAGGGGAATAAGTGCAAAGGCGGACCGGAGTCCAGCAGAGTTGTGACGGAAGTGACCTAGGTCGATTCGGAGTTGTGAGGACTCAGCGCAAGACTTATGTGTCGTGCTCTTGACGAGGTCTGTCCTCAGGATTACGGAGTTCAGAGATAGAAGCGGAGTTGCTCGGACGAGCAACAAGGAGGGAGACAAAGTCGATATACGAACTAAGGTACATACAGGAGGTAGCGAGGATTATATACGGAGGAGTAGTACGTATGTAGAATGTATCCAGAGGCAGAGTACACCGGAAGGCGGGGAGAAACTGTGCTAGGTACAGAAATGATTTCGGAGCCAAAGGGAGCCAGAACAGCATTAGACTAAGTGAAGGAACAGGAATGCAACGGAGAAGAGCGTAATAACGATACTGGGTACTACCTATAGCCGGAGCCGCACTGCATACGTGATCATGGGAGTCCGAGAGGTCTGAGAGGTCCGAGAGCGGAGGAGTGATGGTTATTGCACGATGATGCGGGAGTGGCCGGAGATGCACGGAGCTGGCTGGAGGGGACCGGAGTTGGTTGGAGGTATGGATATGACAGTGCCCCCCCGTTAAGGCCGAGCCCTCGAGGCCTGTGGTGTGAGGAGCGTGGTAGGGTGGGAGACAATGGCCCACTGTCTGTCCGAAGAGGCCAGTGAGCCCCTGTGGACAGAACAAAGCGGAGTTAGTGACTTCGTGATGGAGCTCCCGTGTAGGTGGCGGAGTTTTAATGGCCACTCGGAGTATAAGTGCAGGGACTTCGGACGGACTTTTCCCATTTGACTTCTTTTTGCTACTGCCACCATGAATCCTACCGACCCAACCGAACAAGAGATCTGCACCCTCGAGCGTCGGCTTGCGGAGGTGCGTCAGTGCCAAGCAGAGGAAGCGGAGCGACGCAAGCGAGAGGCGAGAGCAGCGCGGGAGGCAGAGGAGCGGTGTCGTCAGGAGGCGGAGGAGCGGCGTCGTCAGGCGGAACTGCGACAGAAGGCAGCGGCGGAGGAGTGCGCGAAGAAGGCACATGAGGAAGTGGAGGCGAAGGTGTGGGCAGCGGCCCCGAAGGTGCATACGGAGGTCGTCGGAAATATTCTGGAGTTAACTAATAAAACAGGAGATGATCGAATTAACAGATACGGAGGAAGAAGAGAGAGGAAGAAAAAGAAAGCGGAAGATGAGAGGAAAATCGAAGGCGACGATGGAGGAGCCGTGCGAGTGGTGCACGGAGAAGGAGCTCGATTGCGAGCCACCCCCAGCCGGATCGAAGGGTACGTTGTGCAAGGGGTGTGCGATGGCGCACGTCGAGTGCCGGAGAGGTGGAGCGGAGGAAGGATTGCTGCGTGGAGGTGATCGGAAGAAGCAGGTGCGACCGGTGGTGGAGATCCCGGTCACAGGGTCATCGAAGCAGGCAGGGTTGGCGGAGGCCAGCCTTCATACTGCGGAGGCGACGCTCCGGGTATTGGCGCAGATGAGCGTGACCCTGGAGCGCATCGCCAAGGCTGCGGAGGGGAAGAGGGAGGTAACGGAGACAGGAGTACAGGTGGGGGTTCTCCGGCAAGGGGCCGGAGTACAAACGGAGGTAGCAGAAGAGGAGACAGTGAAACGGGCACCGGTATTTGCCCACTACACATAACGGACTTCAACGTTTTTCACTGACACTTTTATCTTATCTCTTGATCTTATCTTATCCGGCAAGTTCCGGTTATCTTATCTTATCTCGGATAGATCCGAGACCCGACTTATCTTATCTTCAGACTTCTAACCTGTGCACACCTAGAGCGTCACAGCCTTTGTTCTATTCTAGACCGAACCTAGACAGTTCTTTATGACATCATGGGCTAGACCCTATGACATCACGATGACGTCACGACCCTTATCTATTAACCCTATGCCCAGAGTCGTTCCACTTTTTATTCCGCCTATGGCGTTATGTTCTCTTATCTTTTACTTTCCTTTCTCGTATTTACGCACAGA
>JBBPKG010000704.1:1963-14311 GCA_038089115.1 Fistulinella cinereoalba | reverse complement strand
TGCTTCTTTTCCTCTTCCGCGGCATCGCGAGCCTCGGGGTGGTGGTGATGGTGGTGGTGGTGGTGGTGGTGCTTTTTGTAGTCAACGCCGTCGGTTGCATTCTCATCTGCAGTGAGAGCAGCGCGCGCGACCAGATCAGCCTCCTGAAGGTCATTTGCATCGTCGACCACGGATATGTCACGACCGCCAACGTCCGGGATCACTGCCGCAGTGACGATACTGAGGAAAACAAAGGCGACAAGCGAGTTAGAGAAACGCATAGTGAGCGAGAAAAAAAGCGCAAGAGCTGGAGTGCAATGCAGAGAACAGAGAATAAGTTTTCTAACTGCCCTACTTTTTGTCCTGCACGCCTTTCAGTGATTTTATACCCCTCCCTAGTAGAGAAGAATACGTTTTTCGGGGATGGTGTGGATACAAAAATACCTCTGACATGGAGTATCCGCAGCACCAAGGCACGGAGTAATTCCAGCGTGCCCTTGAATCTCAGGCCACGAAATCGACGATCAAAATTGCTATCGGGCAAGTTTTTTTGTGATTGTCCCGAGTCCGCTTGGCGTTCCCCGCATGACGACATATAGATGGTCGATCAAGCAGTAGCCTATCTCGTCAAAGAGACATCCAAGAGATACTTGGCTTTGGGCTGTGCGCTGGCTGTTTGGGAGGATGGTCCTAAGTGGCTATCAGAACCATGACAGGATCAAGCCGTGACGAACTTGCCCGTCTCGGACACGCTCGCCGCGGACATTCACGACGTGGCAAAGGGCTGTGGCCTATTCGTTCACGTAGTGAGACGTCCGAATATCGGACAGTATAGCGGATGATGAGTCCGGAGCGTCCCATGAGATGAAAATGATACCTTCAAATGTCCATGGAACCCCGTCAATTGTGCAAAACGTCAATGTTTGTGCCCGAAAGCTATGCCGCCGTGAATTTCTCCTCCCTCTCCAAGAGGTGCAAGGCGCGTGAATGGCAGTTAGGAACCATAGTCCAATGCGAACTGCGGCTTGAAACGCAATGGGCGCATCAACGACGACGCTCCAATTCTGCGCTGCTATCTCAGAGTGCGTGCCTTCATCAATTCCTACTATAGAATAATTCAGAACCAGATGTGATGATTGAAAACTTCTCTGGATCACGCGAGAAGGGTTCGACGTTTCAATGTCGGTGGAGGACGAGCGGCATTATCAATGTTTTAGGTGCATTGGTCCGAAAACTCACGAAGCGGCATATACTTGAACCATTGCGTGCTTGCAGCCGTTCATTGCGAAATCTACATGAGTTGGCGGAACACTGTTCTGAACCACACTGGCAAAAGTCCGACCAAAGTTCGACGACTTGTCACCAGTGCTTGAGCGACGATCAGTCAACTTCCCAGGCAAGCTGTGTTTTCGCTTGTTAGCTCCCCTAGACAAACTCGGTTGAAATGGCCCCTGTCAGCCCAATGTCAGCCATTGTCAGCCTGCCACTACTGGGCCGGCATCGCTTTCATTACCGCCCTTTGTCGCTTGGTTCCATCTCCTTAATCCAGACATGTCCGACGAATACACGAGACTACTACGCAAGCATCGAAGTGAGGACGACCCAAAGATGATTGGTCTCTGGAAAGTGGGCAGAACGATCGGTAAGGGCAGCTCAGGTATGGTCCTCCCATACATCTCCGTGACGCACAAGCCAACCTCCGGTTTGATCAATAGGCCGAGTCCGCATCGCGCGTCACACAAAATCAGGTCAATACGCCGCCGTCAAGATCGTGTCCAAACAGCCCGTTCTCCATAGCACCCTCGTCGTCCGTCCGGCGGACAATCCCGAACACATGCTCCTCAGCATCGAGCGCGAAATCGTCATCATGAAACTCATTGAACATCCCAACGTCATGCGCCTCTACGATGTCTGGGAAACCTCGTCCGAGCTCTACCTTATCCTCGAGTATGTCGAGGGCGGGGAGCTTTTTGACTACCTCTGCACGCGGGGGCGGCTCGCACAGCCCGAGGCGCTCGGGTGTTTTCAGCAAATCATCGCGGCCGTAGACTATTGTCATCGATTTGGCGTCGCCCATCGAGATCTCAAACCGGAGAACTTGTTGATGGACAAGCTAGGCAACATCAAGGTGGCGGACTTTGGCATGGCGGCATGGCAAACGGGCGCACGAGAGGGCTTGCTGCAGACAGCCTGTGGAAGCCCGCATTACGCCGCGCCAGAGGTTGTCATGGGACGTGCGTACGACGGACGAGCGTCCGATATCTGGTCATGCGGAGTCATTTTGTTCGCGTTGCTGGCGGGACGACTACCATTCGACGACGAGGACTTGGGAACCTTGTTGGAGAAAGTGAAGAGCGGGAGTTACGAGATGCCGTCAGGGATCGAAGCCGACGCAAGGGACCTTATCGAACGGATGTTACAGCGGGACGTGGAGAAGAGGATCACGATGCCCGACATTCTGCTACACCCGTTTTTTCTGTCAAGCAAGCCAAAGACGGTCGGTCGGGACATGCCTGATCTAGATGTTCTTGCAAAGCCAGTCCGCGGAGCTGAGATCGACCACGACATCTTTGCAAACTTAAGGACCCTATGGCATGGCACAGCGGAAGAGGACATAGTCGAGGCGCTCGAGAGCGAGGTACCGAACTGGCAAAAGGGAGTTTATCACTTGTTGGTTCGGTATCGAAACGCGCACCTGGAAAATTACGAGGAGGAAGCGATAGAGAGAGAGAAGAAGAAGAGAAGCCGGAAGATGGCAACCCAAGAAAGGCGTGTCCACAATGGTCAAGAAATGAGCATGGTGCGTACGACATCACAGGCGACGGACCTCGGACGGTCGCCGTCGTCGTTGCCACCGCGTGCAGCTCCACCGACGCCTCGAAGAGCTGGACGCAAAACCATGGCCGACGGACTTTCACCCCTGGACGCCCCACAGATCGTGTTACACTCACCCACACCACCCAGGCCGGGCGCCATGCATTCGCCCTTGCTCTTACAGTATTCGCCATCTCCATCTCCATCTCCTCTCTCTCCAAATCTACCTGCGCTTACGATACCGGATGTCAAAGACGACAAGATGCAATTATTCTTTCAACAGATTGTTGAGCATCTCAATGCGATGGAAATACGAGCCGGGATGACTTCTGCACCTGCTTCACCACAATTTTTTGCCAGGTCATCGCCCAGCCCAGTTGCGAGCATCGAATTCGGGAAGCAAAGGCAGCCTGTGTACAATCCGAACTGGGACGCACGTAGCAGCAGAGATCCCCTGGCTCAGATTTACGGCGGTATGTCACCCAACGTGGATAACATGCAGACCCAGTTGGCCAACTATGCTGGTCAATTTGGGGAACTAGACAAGGAAAACGCACAATATCCCGGGGTGATAGCGAACGGCGTAATGAAGAAATCGTCATTGCGCAATAGCGACAAGAGCGCGCGAAGGCAGCCTCTACGAGTCCAGATTGTGGAACCTTCCCCAAGAAAACTCTCAAGAAAGAAGAGCATCGAGACGTCCCCAATGCTATCAGTGTCCCCTGCATGGTCAGACAGTTCGTTCTCCCTACCATCGACCCCGCGACGACGATGGCTCGGGAACGTATTCAAGTTCAAGCCAGCAAATTATCAACTTTTATCCGTGCACGATGCATTCACGAGTCGCGAAGAGTGCAGGCGCCTGCTCGTTGGCATTGGCGTCAAGGTTGTCCTCACGCCCTCTGAGGGAAATGGTGTCCTAAAATGCAAGTTCGAGGAGACAAAGGACCCTGAGGTGAGAAAACCAGTTCGATTCAGGGTAGAAGTACGGGATCCTACGGTGCAGCAAGCGAAGGCCGGCTTTGAGGTTGCGCTACAGTTGATCCAGGAAAAAGGCGCGTCATCGACTTTCCAGATTGTCTGTCAGAGATTGAGAAGTATGTGGGAGTTGGATGTAATCCGGCCGCAGACGGGGATGCACAGTCCGATGTTCAGTCCGGAGGTCACGGAGGGAGGAAGATTTACAGAGATGATGGTATATCCCGATTAGACCTTCCACTGCACGATTCGAAGAAATACATACCTCACCCACTTCTCGTAAGAAAAGCATCCGCAAAGGACTACAACAATGGTCCGTCCATTGTAGTGATCGTGCTAGCAAACCGAGAGGCTGGTTCGGAGAGTATAGTAAAATTTGCGTCGGAGCTCATTTCTTGATCCTGATCTTGTGGTTGTATGTGATCCTCTCGCAACGAGTGGTGTTTTCCAGGCTTAGATACGATGATCGCGGTGGGATCAGAGCTCGATATACGAACGAAGCGAAGGAGTTGAACGTAGGCAACTTCTTTCTGGTCCCATTTACGAAAAAGTTCAACCGTGGGCCCATGTGTTAAGTCAGGTAGTTCTGTCAAAGCCACATCAGGCATGTTTGGCTTGGATCATGCTCTCCTGTGCAATTCCAGCAGACCATGTAGGACATCGAACTCACCCATCCCGGTTCTGTAATCTTCTAATTCCCTCAGTTTGATTTCCTCTAGCTTCAATTCCTTGGTGCTCTTCGGTCTTCCCTTGCGCCGGGCTGCGCGCTCTTGCTCAAGCTCATCGTCGTGTCGAGTAAGCCAAACATCGCGGACGAGGGCATGCAGCTCTTCGAGGGTAAGCACACCTTCCGGGGGTAACGCATGGTAATAGAATCCATATACATCCGCTGGTTCGATGATGCATGTCAGGACCGGTGAATCAACCCGATCAATCGATGTCGGGAGGCGAAAGACTGACTTTGTGCGGCATTTTTTTGATCACGCTTGGCAGTTGCTTGTGCAATCTTTGACTTTCGGAGGCTGGTGCGAGCAAGTTGGGCCGCTTTTCGAGAGTTCGGGTGGAAAACTTTTTGTTTCTTCTGGTTTGCGTTGGGTTTAGAGGCAGGTCCGGTCATCGTTGTGGCTGAGTGGCTGAGTGGGAAATTAGGACTCAAGACTCGGACTGTTCCTGGGCCAGTGGACACTCGAGTTGTAGTGGGCATACACCAAATATCATGGTACGCAAGTCCGACCCGCGCCTGGCGGTGACCTAGTATGACAGTGTCCGGACAATCAGTCCCCCTTGCTTCCACTCCGTATATAACTATCCCGAACGTCTCTCCGTGCCTCCGACCGAATTTGTTCCACTGAAAAGTCTTCCAGATCCTCATCGGTGGCTCGACCCTTTCCTCGGTTGGTACGGCGTGCCTGCCCCTCCATTCGAACCGCCTCCAGTTTGCCCAGCTCGTCAAATGCTTCATTCTCCCCTGTAGAAATCTCAGCAAAATCCATTGCAGTAATCGTCGCATCTTGATCGGGATCAGATTGCGAAAGCGTGCCGAATCCGGAATCGATCCCCTGCCACCCACCCTGAGCATCACGTTCATACAATGCCCGAATACCAAGGATGAACCGAGGCATCATCGTGCACATTGCTATCCACCCAAACGAGTAGAGGCACAAGACCCAGATGCTGTTTACATTTGTGTTTCGCACCCAATTGAATACATTGATGAGCACGTTCCTAGATGTTCAACATACACGAGCAGTCAACGACCTGCGTAACAGTAGCGAGTAGCGGGAGAGGGCGCTGTGGCGAGGACGTACAGAAGGAAATAAAGAACGCCGTCTCTCAGCATTAGTTGCATATATCGATTAGGCTGCCATTGATGGGTTGCGTTGTACATCTCAACTGATTGCCGGACACTTTGGGCGAAAGCAAGAGCCAAGAGTGTTGTTGCGAGAATCAACCGGGGGAGTTTAACAGCTAGAAAAATTGAGGCTGGGGTGTCTACGAAAATTTGGTTGCAAAAAGAGATATCGAGGATATGATGGACCGTGACTGGAGAAATGGGATGGAAAGTTCAGCATGCATGGACTATGATGATGCATATGGTTCTCGTGACATACCTAAAAGATGACTCTTAGTATCGTAATAGTACATGCCTCCTAAAACGATGGACACGATGACCTGTCCCACGTAAATGAAAAGGAGAACATAGAGGATGATTTTCGAGCGCTTCCACATAGCATACACTCGTAGGATCATAAGGACTATAATTCAAAGCCAAGTTCGTGTTCAGGGAAGGCAAGGGACGGACGGTACGCTCACTTACAATCTGCTGCAGTAAGAAAGATCATGAACGCGAATATCATCATGATCAAATACAATAATGTGCCTTCCAAGGTTTATCATCAGTAATCTTGTGGACAGTAGTCAGTTCGGGGACTTACAACTATGGTTCCATCAGCGATGCGAATCTCGATCTGAATCCGAATGCATACGTCTGCGAGAGCGTGACGCTCAATGATGCAATACCAGAAAGTAAGTGGACTAACTCTTTGTGGCCCCGGCACGAAGGGGTCACCGACTGGTGGATGGCTCATAGTATAAACAAAGGTCCTTAATATAATTGCAAACTTACAGAGGGGATAAATGCTTTAGATCAAGCGTGAGATTTTGTGTGCAATCACTACGCGACCATAGAGCAAAGCTTACATTGCAAAAGTAATACCCGTGTAGCGTACCTGCAGAACCATTTATCCGAAACATAACTACATTCGAGGCATTTCCCGGCTCACCAGAACAAACATTGTGGAGACCCAGGACCATGGTTTGCGCTGGAATAAAGTGAGGGATGCGTGCGTATGACAGATATTGACTCCTTACCCAGACATATTCTACCTTGAATTGCCATGTATCAGCCAGACGGAGAAGTTGATAGGAGTAGATCTACCTCTCTGGGCAAGGTGAGAACTGTACAGGAGAAAATCAAAATGACCGTTTGATCTAGAAACATGTTCATAAATGCAGCTCACGATAATCGTATATGACGGCAGGGACCATGGCGACTGTTTTAGTTGTAAGATTAACCATCCAACGGTGCATATAAGAATCGCACAGGATATATAGGTCTCTGTCTGAAGAATCTCCAAAGCATCCTGCGGGTCGGGAGGCATAGAGGCAAAACCCGAAGGGGAACCACTAATAGATGGCACAGGGAGTCGAGGAAGAAGAGGTTGAAACTCAGCATCCGAGGACGAAACCTCGAGTGCCGTTTGTCCAATGGATTATGTACTTCATATATATTGCCTAACCTGGTTTGGAGTGGCATCCGACATCGAGACAGTCAACGGTTTGTGGCTCAGGAACATACACATTGCGATGTCCCTGAAAGGCGAAGCTGGGGCTGAGGAGCTCTGCCATGCACTGTGTATAGTTGGGAAATTGGGTATGACTGGTAGCAGCTTCAGGCCAGGTTGAAAGCAAGCATGCAAGAGGGCGCAAAGCTGAAAAATATTTCAGTAGATTCAGATAATGAGAATCACAACTTTTCCCACAGGTCACCAAGCCCGCCGCGCTCTATGAGCGCGTCCGAGAATTACATAAAAATGCGCGGAGATTCGCCTTTGGCGCCGCCGGCAACGGGCTCTGCAGACCTGGAGTTATGCATCAAAGTACCTCACCCAGGATGCACTGATCATGCCCAGCCATGAAATGCGTATTATTTAAAAGCCGTTTCTGAGTCAGATCAATGTGACATCGAGGGATGGACTGACATTCACAGATTATGAGGCATACTCAGTAACCCGCGTCAGCACCGCGTGTTCAGCTTGGCGGAGGGAGGAAAAGCGGAACTTGGCGAATATGGGCGGCATGTCGTAACTCGAGCGTGATGGTTCCTTGTGGTATCCGAGCATCGTGTCAACGCTGCACAGTTCCTGATAAGGGTCAAGTCACCCCGCATCGCAAACTGGCGGGAGCGGCCAGTACGTACACCGTTCCGGTCGGGGCGCACATTTGTCTAACGCCCACCGTTCCTGCATCGAACTAGCACTAGTGCTCCTCTACCATCACCTCGAGACCACTTTGAAACGAGCTGAGCTCCACATCTTCATCGTGATAGGCTGATAGCCAGTGCCTGAGCCTTTATGGTTCGGGCCCAGGGTTGAACATGAACACATCCTGGGCCGTATTATAGGGGCCATAGACGCCAAGTAAGCGGCGTTGCGGGAATGATGAACACTAACCAACTGGTCCAGTGGGTAAAAAGCGAGGAAGAAAAAACAAGCCCCATGCCCCGCAAGCCGTTGCACATAGTAATACACTGCTGGTGATTGTATACCAAAGCGACTCAGAGTCCCACAATTATCTATGACAACGATGAAATAATACTGACTGCTGAGGTTAATGCAATGTACGGATTACCAGTCTTCGTCAAATAGCCACTTTCACGTTCAAACTCCTACCGCTGCTGGTCGCGTAACCATGTATAGAATATGCTATTAACCTTTCAGCGTTTCACACAACTTTGAGGTGAAAGTCTGGAAGTGGTATACGATCATGCCCATGGCATGATGTTCATCAGTCTATACTGTTCGGTTGATGCAACAAATCATTTTTACCGCTGTGAATAATGTGTTAGCATCACAATAGTGGCATCATCATATGATGTTACTACTCTGCACGCTGCTGATAGGTACATACGTAGTGTGAATCTGTGCGATTTGTCACGATTGTTGATCTGTCAGTGCTTCAGTAGTAGCGGACCTACGTCTCACTTCTAGCCTACTCCCACTCAGCGGCTAGCCGGTAGGTCACCTAAAGGGCCCTGGAAGGGAGGCGGTCGGGCGGTAAGCCCCCTGACGAGAGCTTTCGCGGGCTCGAACCGCCGCCACCCACCGCCCCTTTCCCATACCGCCCGGCATCATGGCAGCCCGAATCTTCGGAGACGGGCCCGGCAGCCGATTACGCGGGCGGCTTGACAGCCCAGGAGCCACTCCCTCGCACACAGACCTGGTCCCAGCCCCCCCAGTTATGGTATCCCTTAGCGTGAGTTTCATCAATCGTGTAGCAAGCATTCGAATAACGCTTGTCCTTTAGGGCCTGCCGGGTTCGGAATTCTCACCATCACGTTTCGGGGCTTCGCCCACTGAGGACTCTCGTCGGTCGAACACTGGCCTATGTTCGCCTCCATCCCGAGCAGTGTTCAACGTGTCCAGCTAGCCGCCAAACTAACTTGGGACCATCATTATCGTGATGGCCAAAGCCTAAAGTCTAACGAGAAACTGTTCTCGCATAACTAGGCTGGTGGGCGGGCGCTCACTCGCGCTCGCTGATCAGCGACATCGATCTATCACAAACCGTGTGCTAGCGGCGGCAACGGTGGCCCGGAGCACCCCCTATCACTCACCTCGGCCAGGAGCAATCTTCCAGCTTGATGACTAAACCTCGCTCCGTGAAACCTCTTGGTGGTCTGGGAGTCATCGATTTATTAGATCAGTGCAGATCCACTGGCGCTACCTCGGTCGACGGATTGGATTGATACTATTTTCTGCTGCCTATAATTGCGTGTAATAATGGGAGCTTCATGGCGAGTATGTGAGTGTTTTTCTTATACGTTCGCAATCGATTGATCTACAAGAGGCCCGTTGAGTCTACCAGAATGTTTTAGTTGAAGAGTCACGTCAAAACGCATTCGTGAGTGCCAGAATCCATGGGTACTCAGGCTTCGATAAACACAATAGAATACAGCAAGCCCGAGCCAAATGGAATATTTCTCGCTTCCCAACAACTAACATCAAACTACAACTGCATACTACCCATCGCAAGCTTGTCCGAGAAGAAAAATGAGCCTTGAAAAGCGTAAAGTTACGGCCAGCCACTGAGATCTAGAGGATGGTCAAAGTCATGAGAGATCAGTTTGAGAGGACACTCGCTCGTTATTAGGCATTCGATGTTTTCAACGAGAACTTCAGGCGCTGCTTTCATCGCATGAATGATTGCCCTTGTGGTGATGTTTTATCCCCTCTGCCGCAGTGTTGCGGATTTCGTGGACATCAAGTTCGGGGATGAGCCGAAGAGCGTGGGGACTCTTCTCTCCCCCCGCAGTAGCGTTTCCGGCATGGTGGTGGTGATGGGCGCTAGGTTTTCCAGCGGAGTGGTGCTCCGTGTGGTTTCCTTTGTGTTGTTTCTCCTTCTTGTCCGCATCCGTGCCAATGGTATGATTATGGTGAACATTGGTAGCCTCGCTAGGAGTTCGGAGTGCTGCGCGGACAAGCGGATACCCTTCTATACCACGGGCAGCAATGAAAGGGATCACCGCTGCAGTGGCAATGCCAACAAAAAAGAATGCGACCAGCGCCTTGACAAAAAGCATGATGAGAGTGAATGAAGATAAAGTTGGATGTGAAATGAAGTAAGTGGAAGATTGGGCCTGCGATCGTTTTCTTTCCATCTTTATATATATCACAGGGAGCAAAAAGGACAACATCAAGACATCAAGCACGGGCACGAAGCCACACCCACGGGGTTAACCTGTAGTCTGGTAAGTTATTCGAAGACTGCGCCGCATGCATATCCCATGAAGCGTAACCTTTTGTGAATGGTAACCAGGTTTCCGCCACTCGTAACACTGTAGACCGGATGGCTGAACCATGTTGTTTGTGGCAAGATCATTTTGGAAGATACATAAGTGCGCAATGCCTAGCCACCTGACGCTTTAACGAGCTGAAGTGATAAGTAAGTACTAGTAGACGGTGTTCGCATCATGTCGTAGTACGTACAGACCGCGGTGTTGCCACAGAAACACTTATAACTAGCCAGGTCATTCTTTGCCCCAACCGTGAAAAGTGACTGCGCAACGTGAGGTGTCAAAATGATAAGTAGGACCCGTATCAACCAAATGATTATTTGGATCATACCTTTGTTGAAATCCGGGGTTAAATACCTAGTGACGGTGAAAATTGACCTTCGAGTCACCATGACAGTAATAAAATGGTGACCATAAGGTGCGAAATGTCGAATGTGGTGGCCTCGCGAGAAAGCCTTCTGCGTAGCACGAGCCTTACTCAAGTTCGCAGAGTTCGAGTTTCGACTCTCCGTCGCTGACTCCCTATCAGGAGTTAGGTTCATACTAGACGTCGAACTCAAGACGCGTCGGAAATACAAAAAGTTCATCAGGGTGCTCAACAGAAACTTACCACCACTGCCGCGGAATTGGTGAGAAATGGTTGGGAGAAGAGGTCCATAAGGAATTGACCCATGGGTCGAAACGTCCGACTGCGCACTGAGATATCAAAGAACACGAGCAAGCTCTCCGTTTGGAGTGCCCAGAGTGGTATAAAATCCAACGAATCTCCATTTTCACATATATTCGTCTCAGCTCTCTGAGATTACTACGCAGGTGGCAGCATGGTACCGCCACATCAAAGGGTGATTGCGCCCAGAGCCACAACGTTTGGCAAGCTCAGTTCTCGCTAGGGTCTATCCAGAATGGGGAGTGACCAATCGTGGGGCCCAGGGCCTTCAACGAAATATAAAGGTGTGGGGATCATTTAATGGGCTAGGGCCTATGATCCACGAGATATCAATGCATAGCTGCCGAGTGAGCCAGTCTTCTGTCGTCAATGTCATGGTGCATGCCTGAAGATTAGCAATTTAACAACGCCAAATTTACGCTCTGAAACATACTGTCAGACCGAAATAGATTCTAGTAACAGTGGCGGGACATAAGTTCTCGGTGACAGGGGAGTTCGAGGCATGAGGAAACTTTGAACAAACTTCAGTCGTTGTTACTATTTTGGCCAAATTTTTCCACGCGTCCTTCTCTGCTGCCGACCGACTCGACGTGACATCAACTTCAAGTTGAACGGTGACTCTGACCATCGAACGGTCGCTTTCCCTCAAGTACTCAACGTTGCCCCGATCCTATGGGGACCACTTTTTGCTAGTTCCCGAGTCACTTTGCACGGGTCCGAATTGAATTGCCAAGGATTAGTGGTGGCCACTCATCGGTCTCTCCAAGTGCAATTGCTCAGGCCTACAGACTTGCGCGCTTGAGCACTCGGCGAATCTTCCCTGGAGCAATTACACAATAGATTGATGAAACAACTCGACTGTATAGAACCCGTGAGGTCCGCCGGCGAACCAGCGGCTTCGTATCTGGGAGAATCATTGGCATTCAGTAGCTTCATGCTAATACTTTGTATGTTCAATGGATCGACGTGCTGCCATAACCTGGCTAATCCGCAACCGCGATGCTGTCATTAGGTCTGCTCCAGGAATGGCTGGATATAGATGACTACCTCAGGTCAGCCTCACAAATTGTCAGCCATCTTTGAGTTGGCCGCCGGATTCGCCACTCCTGTTTTCCAAACAGCTGACGAGTGACCGTTCCATTCTTTTCCTTCAGCGGACCTTTTGTCTGGTAAGCACTGCATTGTTTAATGTTACTTGCCAACCCAGGCGACACGCAGATTGGTGATGTTCGTCGTCGCAGGCCTCCACAGCAAACGACGTCCACTCATTATCAGTAATAAATCCAGCGTAACGACCCCGAAACGGCACCCTGAGCGACTCGGGCAGCCATCCAAC
>JBBPKG010000703.1:0-14318 GCA_038089115.1 Fistulinella cinereoalba | reverse complement strand
GGATGCTCTCGAACGGACTGCGTCACAGGCGTATCCCCAGTACTAGTGGCGTCTTCTTCCCCAGCTTCGGTTCGCCTATGTACGATGATAGCGTGACGTCACCGCACTATCCGCGAATGTCGTGTCAACTTCGACGTGACCGCACGAAGCCGATGAATCTCAAGGAAGGAAAGAGAATGGTACAACATGGACGTTTGTATATTTTTTTCTCTCTCGACGTACAATAAAGCATACAGACACTATACACTACACGTTCTATATGTAAAACAAGCAATGCGAAAGGGCACCAAAAGAGTCTTTCTGACAAGCCGGGGGTCTGGTCGTGTCTAACGACGTTCTTTGGTATATCATCAGCACAGTGGGGGGAAAGAAAGCGAAACGTAAACAAAAATGATACCGCGACAAGGTGACCCCGGCGCAGAGAGAGCATCAGATCCACAACGACATGTGTAGTGTCATCAAGGCAAAACAGAGAAAAAAAGTGACCGTGATACGAGAGGACCATCATCAAGAGCTGGGGCCAGGCTTGGACGTGGACATTGGCGGCGCGGATAGGATCGGTGGTTGAGGCGCGGCCTGAGATGCCGTCTCTTCTTCCCGCTCGGACTCGCCCGTCCCTGGATCCTCTTCGACGGGCTTCATCGCATCTGCGTCCGGCTTTCGGATCGGGCTCTCGTTCCCGCCAGCTTGCATCTGCACTTGTCGCCGACGGGCCTCCTCCTCCTCCGCACGGCGTATCACGTCGATCTCTCCTTGGACGACGACGCCATCGAGCCACTGGTGGTGTACCAACTCGGACGCCTTGGCACGCCTGTCTGCAAAGAGACGCAACATCGGCGATAAGAACGCCGAGATAGCCTCTGCTTCCTCTTTCGGGAACAGGTACTTGTCATGCAGGACTGCTTCGAGCGGCCAGAAACGTAATTTGTTGATGTGCCGTAACTCACCTAGGAAAGAAATTGCACTGAGAGCAGTAGGGCAAAAGGGAAACCGCACGCACCCTTGCGGTTGAAGAACTCAGAGCTATATTTACCGGAAAATGCAATCGTTTTTGGGAACTCCCCAATGAGCTCCATGATTTGGGCAATGTGATCATCATCCTTGCTGTAGCGCGACCCAGAAGCCGGGTCGAAGAGATAATCACCACCTGTGATGAGCTCAAAGATCTGTGGGCGGGTGTTCAATCACGCGGGGGTCACACGGCTTACGTGGGAGTACAGCCTCACCACGCATGCAACGCTCCAAATATCAGCGCTCGAATTCCAATTCGCACCAAGAATAACTTCGGGGCAGCGGTACTGTCGCGTCTGGATATCGTCTGTGAAGTGATGCTCCGTCCACGTCGCTGAAAGGTCGAAAAAAAATAAGCCTGACGGGTTCAACAAAGCCGTTTTCCATGACACACACCATTCCCTAGATCCGCAATCTTGACCGTGATTTTTTCCGTGCCTTCAAGCATACTCAAGCCAGTGGACATATCCGCAAAGCTTGGTTGGGGGGATTCTCCAGATGCAGAGGGTTTGGGATCCGAGACGGAGTGATCACCTGAGCCGGCAGGCTTTAGGGTAGATGGGGTTCGCGTGTGGGGGGACGACGACTCGGCGGGGTGGTTGGGCGCCATTTGAGTGAGCAGTGACGGCCCCGGTGGGTGTGCTGGGTGTGGCGATGTCATCTTATTGAATCCCGGATCTAGGGACACGTTGGAAATCCGGTTGGCAGTGACCTCCGTGGAGTCCGCTCTGGCAGAACCTGAACTTCCCTCTGCGCTACCGAGGTCGGCAGCAGAGACGGGGCCAGAGAGACTCTCCTTCAGGAGAGAGGCGGAGCCGTAGAAACCCGACTTGGACGTTGGTTCGCCATCTATCCTGCTCATGCCCAGTGCGAGCTTGTCGAACATGGGGCTGCTGCCAAAGGACGAGGAAGGGGACGGGAGAGGTTGCGACCCAGTGATGAAGACTGACTCAGAACGTGGCGTCTGGTTTCCCCCACGTCCTTTCGAAGGTGGCACGCCGATTAGCCTGGACGGGGGGGAGGTGGCGTTGGCAGAGGCTGCCATTTCAGTTTCGATGATAGACTCGACGTCCTCTATGCAAATAAGAACATTTTCGGGTTTCAAGTCTAGGTGACAAAAATTATGGTCTTCTGTTGGTTGCTCCGAAAACGCGCGACTGACCAGTGTGGATGACACCACAGCAGCGATGCATGTAGTCTAAGCCGAGCAAGACCTGCTTGGCTATTTGCTTGACCAGAGGCATGGGGACGCCCTTGTTTTGATGCCGTTTGATGAGGCCAAGCAGGTTCTCGCCGAGAACCTCGAACACCATGCAGACGTGGGTCCCGTTTGGCCCCTTGTGTTTGAAGTGGTCGAGAAAGGATATGACGTGCGATCTCCCGGGGTGGGCCTGGGACGGCGAAAGTGGCGGGTTCGGATTGTCAGCAGTGGGCTGAACCGGGGGCGTGGAAGACGTAATGAGGCGCTGAAGGAGTTTGATCTCATCCAGCGCGGTTTCGGTATATCGCGGTGCTGATTTAACGACTTTGAGGGCGACATGGCGGTTCAATCTGATTGAGGGGAAAATGAAAAGCGAGCATGGAAAAAAAAGAAGGTGCTAAACTTACTTCGTATCCTTGGCTAGCCAAACGGTGGAAAAGTGGCCCCAGCCGAGCTTTCTCACTACAACATACCTGCCGTCCGAAAATGTGTCGCCAATGTGGACGGGATGGTAACCTCCTTTGACGTAGTCCTCCAAGTCCTCCTCTTCTTCTGTCATGATGGATTGTGAATGAGATGTGTACGAACCGTGAGACATGACCGGATTTTCGGGGGTATGCTGTAAACAACAAACGATAAGGACTTAGTAGGGAGGCGCGATAAGGAGGTTCGGAAATTGAGATAGAGAATGAGATAAGCTTACAGTTCCGGTGTAATAGGGTATTTAGTGGAATATGAATAGGAGTCGGGTTCTACAGGTCGCTAAACACGACGCCAGCGAGGAGTCAAGGCTTGAGATGGGCTTTCTACCAGCCTCTGCGTTGTGCTCGGGGATGCAGGGATACTCGTCGCGCTTCCAAATCAGGATATGGCAGATTTTCATATGATTGGTCCGCTGACTAATAGGCGCACCCTGAGCACACGACCCATGATGTCCGAGTCAACACCAGACGTTGGCTTGTCTTCCTGCGCTCAACGTTGGCATGTAAACCAAACCAACGACGGTCGCAGGTGGTACTGAATTTTCATGCTAACTACCCTGTGGCGACACCCGCATACCTTACGACACGTGGCATGCCTCGTGTATCGCGGCAATCCGCCGACGGTTGCATTGATCCTGATCGATTTCTCAGACCCACCCCAGCCATACACACAGCACGTGCCATGGCCATGAATTGGCCTCGCACTCTGCGTCTGCCTGCATAACTGCGCAATGACCTGCTTCTCCAGTGCCCGCCATTCGTCGTGATTAGTGGATAACCCGATTCGCCCCCGGAATACACGAGGCATTCCTTCTGACGTCTGCGGTGCGTGCAACGTTGCGTGCGCCTTGCCAGCCCGCAGCACCCTCTTTCCCCTCCTCCACGAACGCATCGCCTCCGAGTCTTCGCTACTTTCTCACACCTTTCGTCACCCCGGTCTCATCTCCAGCCTGATGCCCGATGTTGCCTGCTGATCTCGACGACGAACAAAGGTACCGTGGCGTCTCTGGCTTCCGGGTGCTGTGGCATACTGAACAACTCATCAAGGGCTCACCTCGCCCACAAGCATCCCACTGATCTCGACTCTGGTCCATCCTCTCCGTCCTCTGGCGTGCCTACCTTTTATGAATCCCAACGTCGTCCAAAATCAGCCTCACGTCACCGTTCACACACAACCACAGATGGGTCCACCGGCAGCAGCCACCTCCTAGCGCGCCTTGTCTCCCGAGAGGAAGAAGTCCGGGAACTCAGCGCAGCCCTTACCGCCGCCACTGAACGCTTTGAAGCCGAATCATCTCGTGCAAACGCTGCAGAGCGTCGTGCCCTTGACTATTTCCACCGTCTCCGGATCGCGACTGAGAATCGCGAACGTGCAGACCAAGACTCGGCAAGGCTTAGAGAGGAGCTCAAGTTATACAAACTGCAGCTTGAGAATGCGCAGAAAGAAATCTTTCGTGCCCAAGATATCATCGATCAGGTCGCTGCTCAACGGAACGAAGCGGAGGCGGAGGCCGCGAAAGCTAGAACAAAAGCACGGAAGCTCCAAGAGGAAAAGCTGGTCATGCTCGCACGCGAGGAGGGACGCAGGGTGGGTTACAGGGAGGGTCTGTCCATCGGGCGCAGGATTGGCTACGACGAAGGTAGAGGTCGCCGGCTCACCGGGCCGCCATCAGACCCACTCCCTTACCCTCTCCCCCTAGACGACAACGACAACGACGAACGCGGCCATGAACACGAAGAAACTACTACAGACGAAGAGCGTCACCATCCACGAACATATGACCAGCTGCGCTCCGCCGGCTCCGTTCGACAAAGATCGTGCGTCACTGACTCCGTTGCACGTTTTTGCTGACCCACCATGCTTGTAGCGTGCGCTCCGAATCAGCGCCGCCCGTGCGGTCGCCGGATACTGCCATACACATACCGCCACTTCCTGTCCGCGTCCAAACGCCTTCCCATGGCCAGCCTTCCCCGCCTCGTGCCCCTGATGAACCAGAGACCATTCACCCTATACCAATCCGCCCCAGCCCAATTATACCACCCCATCGCATCGACACTCCTCCAGATGGATGGATTCCGAGGGCTGATTCCAGAACATCTCATATACATGTACCACCCCCACACGAACTACAGCAACCCGTCCCTAGCTCACCCAGTTCTGCCGCCACCGAAATCCAAAATCGACACGCGACGCAAACACCTCAACCTACGCCCATCCCGCCGCCCATCCGGGCGCGCGATTATGCTTATCAGCCGTCCGTTCCTGCCCCTATTCAGCCGGGACGCACATCCTCGCTTGGATCCCGTACTTCGACCCATATCTCGCAATATGATATCGTGAAAAAGCGACCTGGGAGTTCGCTACGGAATGAAATTTACGTTGGAAGACCGAGGAGCGGGAGCCAACCTTCGCGAGAGAGCACATCTCGCAACGAATACCGAGATCAAGATCGCCTCTCAGATAGGACCGAGGCAGAAACCATTGTCGAGCAGTGGCGTGCTGATTCAGATGTTTCGTCAAGGAACCATCCACGATCACTTGTAAGTGTCCTCGCTGTTTCTTGCGACCAGCGTCTCCGTCCTTAACGCTGACATTCGGGTATGTACTCCGGCAGACGCCAGGCCCGGTCCCGCCGACCCGCCGACCTGCGCACTTTTATTATCAACCGCGGACGGCGGCACCGCTAGGAGATGTGACTGCAGATCCACGATCCGGCAGGCCTGTTCCGGTGGAGTCGCCTTCACCGCCACCTGACGACGGCGCCTCCCAGACAGCGCGTACCCGATCTCCGTTTGAGTATCTGCGCCAGCGCTTCCGCCCTCACCGTCGTCCCTCTTCGGGGAGCACTGGCACGATCCCCAACATCATCGTCGAGTCACCCGTGAGTGTCTCCGTACTCCGTCCAGTTAGCTCACCACTCACGATCACATCTGGATCCGTGAACGCGTACATGTCCATAGTCTGAACCTGAGACACAGATGTCACCATCCGCGACAATCGCGGCCCAGCCGGAGTTGCTGAGCCCAGAGGCCGCGAACCGGCCGCTGCCACAGGACGATTCGCAAGAGCCATCACAACAGCTCCGATCGCAGCCACATCATCATCACCACCATCATCGTCATCAATACGAAGATCATCGCGTGCCATCGTCGGCGTACGACCGTGACGCCGCTCAGCGATCATGGACGCCCAACTCCGCGCCTTGGCCCGCCGGTTTCGTGCCCTACCCCCCCGCCCGCTCAGACTCGACGAAACCGGGCGGCAGAGATGATAGGGAGGAGGAGTCCCGTCGGTACCCATCCGGGTACTCGTACGCCGACCAGGCCCGACCGAGTTCGACTCGGTCCCACGCCCGTACGGGCTCGAACGCAAGTGCGTCGTATTATGCGCCCGCGCAACGCCCGCCTGCGTATGCGCAGTCGAATGGTTCGGAGGGGTACGCAAGGGCGCGCACCCGGAGCGCGTCGTCGACCTATGAAGCGGCGCCATTGCCACTGGGGATGACGTACCCCGCACCGCCTGTGCGTCCGCAGACGTCGCATCGGCGCTACAGGGACGAGGACCAGGATCGAGAGAGAGCGAATTGGGACAGAGATCGGGACAGAGAAAGAAGGCGCGATCCGGGGAGAGAATATCATCGCGAGCGCGAGCGGGATAGAGATCGAGAGAGAGTCAGGGGAAGAGGGCACGATGTCGACGAGGAGCTCACACGGTCGCCTGCAGCGCTTGCACGGCCCATTTCACTCTTTGATTCGGATGAAGCATGAACTGTGGCGTGAGTTCATGCTATGCCAGTGCGTCCTTTGTTTTTTTTTTTCGTCTCTTGTTTCCCTCTTCGCCGTTCTTCCCCCTCGACCCGACAAAAATTATTTGATTGATGCGGTATGTATTTCGGCTTGGACTGGTGTGAGCATCATGAGCATCAGGTATGACTGGCAAGATCGGAGCTTCAAGTTGGCAGTGTATTATATTTTGTAAACGTGAGATGCGTCCGCGTTTTCGTCCGTTCGATGTAGTGCTCCCCTTTCGTTATGTACGTTACCCCACCAGCATCGTTCCCTTGCGTAGGAAGCGAATGGTATCAGACCCGATCTTCTGGTAGAGAAGAGCCGATATCCAACCTAAAATTGAAACACCCGGTGTTGCCCATCTGAATTACTGGAGGGTTTTACCCATGTAATGACCGCGCAGCCGCTGCGCGCTGACCCCGCGACTTTGCTGCGTTGAGCCTGTCAATGACATCATAGACGTATGCCCTCCTTCCGCCTTTCATCCTTATCATTGCTTTCCTTCCCTAACTACCTTTCTCATCCCTTTTGCCGCCTAGTTACCTTTCATCTCTGTCTGTCTATGTCACCTTTTCCTTTATCCTTTGTGCCGCTTCTCCTAATCACAGTGTATATAAAGCCAGCCTGTCCATACCATAGCAGCAGGTGAATCGCACCCATAGACGTTTCCCCACTCGCTCAGCCTGATGTACTGCACGCCGATTCGACGAAAGTCCTTTCCCGACCGTCCGGGACCTTACCTCTCTTATCGTACTCAGCTCTTTTCCGTCCATTTCTAACTAACGGCCCCTTCCCCTTATAGAACTCGCAGTAAGCCGCGTTCGCCGAAAGAGCCGACTTACACCGAGTATCCGTCAGATGGGCGATAGTCAACGGCTGGTATATTGCCTATCGCGCTTCGCTGGACCCGAGTACCAAAGTACGGGCAGTAACGACGCCCAAAGTTGATGGTCCGTCCACTCTAAGCGCTCATCGAAAGTCGCCGCCTACGGCACCATATCGCTGTTCGGTCCCATACTCCTTATAATCACCCCGCTTGATACTGAAATGTCCACGGGAACGACGGACAGCGGGTCAGGGCACCATTAAAGAGCCATCTGTGAGAGTCGAAAACTGAGCTGGTGCAGGGAGGTAAACACGCTGAGTGATCATCCCGCAGAGACGTGAACTAACTGTCACCCATGCAACTCCCAAGACCCATGTGTCTGCCATCATACTGTCGTCAACGACCAAAGGCTGCCGAGAAGAAAAAAAAATCCTATGAAAGCGGGTCCAACGCCACTTCCATCTCGTTCACGTTGCCACCCGCCGAGCTCCGCGGAAATATATCGGCGCCACAAGCGAATCACATAAAAAAATTGTGAGTCGATGAGAAGCGCTAATCTGGACGGGTCGCAATTCGGTTCCTACCTGACGACGGATGTGCTCAATGACAAAGGCAGGTGCTTGTTATAAAGATCGTACACGCCTTGCGGATCTCGTCCAGATCGTCCCGGAAACTTTCGGCAATAGACGCCATCCAAAATTTGCGAAACGTTTCCTAGAGGGCTTGCTCGCTCTCCGGGACATCCTTTGGAAGGATGTCTGCATTGAGAGGTGGCGAGGGCGAGTCACGTTGCAACGGGGATTGAAAGTGCCCCGGAATTCTGACGGGCGATAAATATATGTCTGGACCACCCTCGTCCGAGCCGGAGCTAGTGTCATCCAGTGATTCAGAGGAAGATTCTGGGCCCGCGTCCGCGTCCTCTGAGGCTCGTTCAGGTTGCCGGACTGCCGCGTTCGTGAGGGTCATGCGTGTCGGAGGTATGGATGTGTCCGAATCTGACGGGGCAGAAGAGACACCTCCGGAAGAGGATGATTCTGAGACAACTTTTCTCTTTCTTTTCCTCGTCTTGGACTGTGCCGGCGGCATCGACGAACTGTTACAAAACGCACCGCGCTAATTCAAATTGGTGGTGCCACCATTATGTAACAATATGTAATCGCGTAACATAAACTAGATTTGCATCAGTGAACCAGCAAGAGGTCGAACGACGAATAAGTCTAGTACAGTATGCAACCACGAACCGATTCGCGGTGTTCCGAGTTGACTGAACCGAAGAAGGGCGTCCTCGCAACAGTTCAAGAGAGGACCCGGCTGAACAACCATGGTCCTAATCCTCCACCATGTTCGCCACCACCTCTCATGGCCTACTGGCTACTCTGCTCCTCGCCATGTCCGTCGTGGGGTCGTCCCCAGTGGAGGTTCGCTCCTCCGGTGTCACTTTACCGTTGGCAAAGCGCATTAGCACAAGTGGTAGTCCCATCCATTTCGTTCAACACGCTCAAGCTCGTGCTACCGCAATGAAACAGCGTGCCGTAGCAGCTCGGAACGGCCAGTTGGATCGCCCCACGGACAGCAGCAGCAGCATTGCCACTACCAGCATGCTGAACATATATTACACGACGTCGGTCGGAATCGGGTCGCCCCCAACCAACTGTATGTCGCACATAAGTGCATCGATGCCACGACTCACTGTTTCCCTGGGTAGACCTACTGATGCTCGAGACGGGCGGTTCCAACACCTTCATCGGCGGTGACAAGCCGTACAAACCTACGAGCACAAGCGTTAACACGAACCAGACTGTTATCGTAAGCTTTGACTGAACAATGTCGTGTATGTGGGCTTGACAATCCTTAGGCAATAACCGTCGGCAACGGGGCCAATTTCACCGGTTAGACACCCTACAAGCCTCAACACCCAAGAGACTTACTTCCTTTGTGTAGGAGCTGAGTGGCTAGACATGGTTACCATCAGTCCTGATCTCGTCATACCTCAACAATCCATTGGCATCATCGAGAAACCGATGTCCAGCCTCAATTTAACATACGGCATAGATGGCGCTCTTGGGTAGGACATGCTTATTGCCCTTTGTGATATTGACAAACGCTTATCTAGTCTTGGCCCTGACAAGTTGGGTCTGATTCAAGGTTATCTGCAGAACGAGCCCGGCGTGGAGATCCCTACTGTCGTCCACAACCTGTACGAACAAGGCTCGATCCCGAAAGGACTTTTCAGCCTCTACTTTGCACCCACCACCGACAAGAAGGAGACCAATGGCGAGATCATGTTTGGTGGTATCGATGCCAGCAAATATATCGGCGAGATAAACTACGTGTGCGTACCCAGTGCAGAAACGTACAACGCCATCTGAACAGCTTGTCGTAGTCCCATCACCTCGGCCTTTTACTCGGACTATTTTTGGGGCATTGACATGAGCATCACCTATGGTAACACAACAATCTTGCCTAAGACTGATGGTGTGTTGGATAGCAGTTGTTGGATGATCCTGATTGCCACCGGTGAGACCCGCATGCTAGTTTATATTGGAATCATCAGCTGAATACGATAGACGCCCTTGCGAGGTACTTTTCTATCACTGGTTCTGTGATGGACGATGCCACCGGCATGGCAAAGTTAACCCCTTCTCAATATGACAAACTCGAGAACCTCGACTTCCACATTGGCAATGTCGGTATTTTTCGTTGGACGACCCGTTAGTCGCATTGATCGCTCCCCAGGAAACATACGTGTTGACGCCCAATGCGCAAATCTTCCCGCGATCGCTCAACACGTATATCAACGGCAGCAAGGACGGCATCTACTTGATTGTGGCCAGCGTTGGTACACCATTTGGCGCGGGGTATGACTTCGTCCTCGGCATGGCCTTCCTCGAGCGTTTCTACACCGTGTATGATGCGACGAATGCGCGAGTTGGGTTTGCCAAGACGACCTATACGGACGCTGTTATCAATTGACCCCCAACTCTCCCCCTGGCCAGTAGTCAACAGCTAGTCAACGTATTTACCTCGGGTCATGTGTATTGTTCAATGCATTTCAGGACCTTGTTTCCTTTGTGGATGTGGCTTTGCAATCTCGAGCGTACTGTGAGGCTCCGGTACTTTTTGCAAATGTCTTACCATCATCTCGACCATCCCACTCACCATGATGAGGCCATGAACTCATCTCAGCTGCAGTTATGCAGCAAACTGGTGGACGTAGCCAAAAACGACTTGAGTACGCCAAAAGTCACCCACCTTACGTGATGCATCAAAGGTGGTCCTCTGGGACCAGTGAGCAAAGGCCATGCATATCGCTTTGGTCGTGTCAAAGTGCGATAGGAGTTCGAACGCTCGTGTCCGACGCTCGCAGCCAGTATTCCGCATCAGCAAAGTTACATGGTAACTACAAGCCTTGGCGCTTACGGTATCGTGTCAACGGTGTCACGCATCTACAACGTTGACAATGGATAGGTGCTTCTAGCTATTTTCTTCACCGCATTACGTCTAGTTATACATAGTACACGCTTCACTCAATTGGTCCGCGCCCGACGTCCTGTATTCCTAAGATACTGGCCATATTCATTTACAGTCACTACGGTGTCATTACACCCAATCAAGAAGGACAGGATAACTGATGTTCACCCACTAGGAACCGTAGTCACTGAGTTTTAGCCAGTGGCCACAGACAAAGGGCCCAGGCTATTGCAACTCGGGATTCTATTTGGCTTACACAAACCTTGAGAAAGTATAGTCCAAGCGGCAACGTAAAGCTTTGATTTATAGAGGACATCTGACTAAACTACTGTATTGCGATTTCCGAACGTCCAAACCGCCCGCGCAGTCTGAAGCCTCCGACCGGGGCACGAGGTGATGTTCAAGTGATTCAGGTGGCGTTTACTGTAAACCTGCCTTTGAGTGTCGCGGCATCGCCACACACCCCTTTGGTCAGGCGCACACTAACTCGAACCCTCACTAGCGCTCACCCCCCATCATGGTGAGTCGGTCGCCGGAGCACGGCGGCGACTGCAGCGGCGAGGTAGCCACCCACACAGACATGTGACAACAACAGCAACAGCGAGTATCCAGGCATGGAAGTAGCCATCGCGGAGACGATGGTGACGGCGCGGGCCCCAGCACGGACGCGATGGTGATAGACCATGGCGACCCCGTGGGCAACCACCACCATGGCACGGTGCGACGGTGACTGCGAGGCGGTTGCTCACGCATGGCGATAGCTGTCGCAGAGACGACGCCGATGGCGCGACCATGCACGCAACGACAACAACGATAGCAGTTTTCCATGCCCACATGACGGTGACAGCGATGGCGTGGGCCTTCCGTCGACGTCCACCGCCGTCTGTAGTACCTTACTCTCCCTACTATGCTTCACTATATAATACATCTCATGATCTGTAATTGCTGCCCCAGGCCTCCAGTGTGTCTCACTCTTACATTGTGTCTGTCGTCGTCCTGCGGAGGCCCCAGGAGTTCGCAGGAGTCGCGATCGTCCGCTGCACAATGTAGAAGTCTGTTAGCGTCCGTTGTCGTCCGCCGCACTATCGCGGACGACAGCGGATTCCTGCGTCGTACAGCAGATGTCACGACGCATGCCGCGCGAGTCTGCCATTGCCCGTCGCACCGCGCAGCAGTTCATTGACGCATGGCAAACAACGCAAAAGTGCGGCGGCGTCCGTCGTCAACCGCCGCATGATACAGGACTCAGGCTAAGGCATTCGTCTGAGACGACGGAAACTGTCATTGTAAGATCATTGATAAACATTGGGATTCTCGACTCTTGATTACAGGCGGCCTTACGCGATCGGTGTGGAGCTCAGCGCCTCCAAGTCGCCATCGAAGCGGCGCTTCCTCACGCAGTACTTGTGAAGCGGTTAACAGTCGGGCATAGCGTAGGAAAGAGGCGGGCGGACGGGCGAGATCGAATGGCCACCTAGAATTGAGGACGGCAGGGGGGCGTGCCGCGAGTGTGGTTCGGACGCCTGGGATGTTCGGAAATCGCAACCACCAGACTTTATAGATAATAAAGGACCCCATAACTGCAGAGCAGGAAAATATTTTAAAATCAAAAATCAAAAAAGGAAAGACTTGTCCAGGCCCTACGCGGTAAGTCCAAGTTGACGCGCACGTTGCAACCTTCGAGGCTGCACTGGCATCGATGAATGGCAGGTACGTCGTTTGTATGCGCTCGCACTGACCTATTTTCTAGATATTCTAAGTAGTAAGAGCAGCGGTGGGTACAAGCATGACGTAACAATATCCGAGTGGCCGGAGTCCTCAGGAAAAGTTGTAACGAGGTACGCGACACTCCGCAACACATCAATTTGGTGGCCAGATATCATCACCAAGTACATAATATGCCCGCTGTCGAGTCTTGACTATTTGGGCAGAGGCCCTAGGCCCTTTCGGGCACCAGTCGGTATTTGTTCGGTCCCATCAGTAGCAGGTGAGTGTACAACCGACTCGGTCCCCACCTACATAAGTACCTCCCAAAGCGTGACTACCGTCCGTAAATTCAACACTCACTGATGCTCCCTCCGGAACCCCTTCTCTCTCTTGATCCACCTCTCTTAGAGGAGCTGAAGCGGCGTACCAACGAGCTTCGCTCCAAGATTGTGAGGACCAACTATAGCAGCCAATTCGCTCAAACCGCACCTGAGCTCGCCAACTTTCGCAATGCGACGGTTGGCCTGATCGATGGGATGGATGACGACACGCTTTACCAGTCCTTTCGGAAGACAGTCTGCTTCACAACCTACGACTCGTATGCGCCATTGATCGCAAAGCTCCTTGAGAAACCATGCAAAGAAAGTTCTATAACCGATCTACTCGCTCCTGGATTGCCCGATTATCTTATTAGGTCGAGCGCGACGTCTGGTGGTGTCAAAAAGGTTTTCCCATTATACAACCGCCTGCCAAAGACTATGCCTTCCGGTAGCACCTCGTGGACGGTGTCCGATCCCCTCCGCAGACGCACCACAGCGTACATATCCATCTGGCAGTGCGACGCAATGCATATTAGAAATGACAACAATTGCCTTGTCAAGACGATGTATTTCGCGGGCGTGTCTGTTGCAAACCGAAGGACTCTGTTCAATCTTCACCCCGACAAAGACCATGAAAAGATGGCAACATTCCGTATGATGCATTCCATCCTGATCTATGATAACTGAGCTGAATCCCCCTTCTAGTACTCGATCATGCTGCTCCGTATGCTGCCGGATTCATCCAGAAATATCGATCTTACCTCCTTATACACGCGCTCTTCTCTGTGGGCAGCAGATTTATTGAGACCATGATCATTCCCTATACTAGCGTATTTGTGAACTTGATGCATCACCTCGATGCGGAGTTTGATCTGGTCGTTGATTGCATTGCTGGAGGTATAATCCCAGACTTGGACGGACTCGACGACGTTCGTCATTACTTGGAGGTCAGTCTTACAGCCGACTATCAGTATGTGCAAACCTAAACCTCGACTAGATGAATATTTCTCCAGATCCTGAACGTGCAGCGGAGCTGCGTAGTCTGGGTCGTCCATCCCTTTCCCCGGGGTGGTGTAGTCGTGCTTGGCCAAAGCTGTATTCGATTACTACTGTTGCCAGTGGTTCCTTCGCAACGTATATCCAATCGGTGCGCTGACCATCCAGGTAGTCTTGTGCACTTCACCTAACTTCTGTTAAGACTCAGTGGTTCCTTGGACCAAACATTGATATATATGCTCGCGGTTACAGATGCACGGAGGCCGTGATTGCCCACCCCTATAACCCTCACGAGTTCAACCAGTACAAGCTTGATGGTCAAAGTGTTATAGAGTTTCTGGATGTCAGTGAAAGCGACTCTGTCAGCGCTCTTGCACAACTTGTTTGTCCTTCTAATTATGTCCACCCCGTGCCCCGTACTGAGCAGTATCGTAGTGGGAGGTCAAGCCTGGAAGTCGATACGAGATCGTGTTAACAACCCAAAATGGACTATGGCGGTATCGGCTAGGTGATGT
>JBBPKG010000701.1:0-13108 GCA_038089115.1 Fistulinella cinereoalba | reverse complement strand
CTTACCCTCGGCTGTTGGTACGTGTTACAAAGTAGCCTTTTCGAAAAATCTCATCACCAGCCTCCTGAGAGTATGTACTTGACCGGGGACTGCTATGCAAGCACTGTGACTATGCAGCAGAGAGTTCTTCAGAAGATTCACCAATTTGTTTAAGTGTGATGGTAGTCTTGCTGACATCTTTGCAGAGAATACAGCTGGCCTTTTATACCAAGTAGACGTCTTTGCTTATACCCTACTTGACTTGACATTGCTGTAGTGCGTGTTCTCGCACTCGCCGCCATCATCATTGTGGTTGGGTGTGCGGTCGTGTGCCAGTGGACAAGTGACCCTCGCTCTCGTCTCGCTGTCGTGGTGCACTCACCGTGTCATTGTCACTGGGTGCGCGCGCCATGTGCCCTCCCCTTCAAGTTCGCGGTGGTGGTGATGCACTCGTCACATTGGTGTGGGCACACTGGCACAACTGCATGCCCTTTGCAATCAGCGCCACGGTGGTCGCGGTGCGCTGCCCTCGTTGTCGTCGCGGTGTGCGTCCCCTCAAATGCCGTCCCTTCGGTGGTGGTTGGTGCACTCGATCGTCGCGGTGCGGGTGGTGACTCGTCGTCGTCGTCTGGTGCACATGCGTACCAAAACATTTGTGGGCACATACGGTATCAAGCGATTAGCTAGAATGAACCGATTTCCTGCCTATGAGACGAGCGTTCTAAAGTGTTACCAAGTCAGTTTCATCTTCTCGAATACCATCAGAGAAAAGCGCCGACGAATGGACAGATGAGTGAACAGCACTTGCCGTCAACAGAGGTATTTTTCACATATTTCACTGCGACAATGACGATTACTGGAACGTGATCTGTCCAAAACCTCGCTTGCCCGCTGCTCGAGTATACATCTAGGGCCAGTGTTTATCTGGCTAGCCTCACTGATGTCCCACTTTTCTCCCGCTTATCTTTCCTCTCAGGATTCACGCCCGTCACGCATTGCGGCAGAGTCAGAGAGGATTATTAGTGTTCAACTTTGACTAGGTCTGTGCAAGGGTCGCACCAGTCGGCCGAGGTGAAATCTCGCAAAAGTCTATTAGCCACGGAATACGCTCGCTACCAGTCTACCGTCAAGGAAGGGATAGGCAACTCGCCTACCGAGTCGGTTTATATCAGCATATCGCCGACGATGAGTCGGCCCTGGTTAGAGGAAACTCGGCACGACCGGATTACCGGATGGATTTTCCATTCCCTCGCTGCGGTACAAGCCATCAGGGGTGGTCCTAACAATAATCAAACAACAAACGACAAGAGGGCACACATCATTCAGAAACATATACGATAGCTGGCATACCGCCCGCTTGTTTCGCTAGGCCGTGTGATTTTGACTACTTGACCGCGCTTCAAGCCATAATATCGTGCGACGGGATCTGCCAACTGAATCCGTGGAAGCTGCGTTTCCTTCAGTCGGCTTCACAGCGTCAGTGCACAACAGGATGCTGAATAATAAAGCCGTACTATTTTTGGAGTAACTCTTTCTTTTGTTCTGGCGTGAGGACATCGTGACGGGGGACAAGCGTGTGGTGGGTGATGTTGACAAGGAGATCGGCCTCGGAGAACTCCTCCAGTCGGTATTGTTGTGCCATGGCTGCGATGACCTAAAAAGAGCGGTCACCCTCCGACTGGACAAAGAGACTGCCATATTTACCTTTCTTGCAGAGGGTGTCATGTTACCTGGAAAGATAATGACGCCCCGTTGGATCGACTTTTCCTCGAGGATACCAAGCAGCCTTGTGATGGGTGAGCACTCAAACGGGCAGAGCTGCAATGGCGTACTTTCGCATCGTCTTGACACCGACGCTCCGCTCATCGGAAAAGAAGATAAATATCTGGTCGGTTGGGTTATCTCGCGCGTTTGTAAAAAAGTTGAGCTGATTCCGGCTGTCGTGTGTGAGCTCTCGCGTGGTACAACGGGGCAACGAAACGCACTCGACGGCGCCGCCGCTGTTGGCGTAGTGTGCTCGGAAGGTGGCGAGGTCCATGTTGATTTCGTCGTCAGAGACTTGGTAGCCCTAGCGCAATGTGAGACGGAGGAACACATGCAACGAGGCGACCGACTCTGTCCTTGACGAGCTCGTGGACGGTCCGATTGACCTTCCATAGTTTTGCGGTCTCCTCCTCGGCCATGGCGTAGCTTATGAGGTCGCATTCAAACTCAGCCCAAGGCCTCCTATGGCACCTCCACCGTCAACAGCACCCACAAATGGCGCCAACCCGACACCATCAACGATACCGCTCTCCAATGTACTGATGGTACGTCTAGTCCATGTGTGATTTCAGCGTGTTCTCAAGTGCCATGTCGCAGACCAAGTTCAAGCCCGCCAAAATATTCAAGGGCGCCGTCGAGCCCACACCACCGCCAACACCGGGGGGCAGCTCGAGAGTCAGTATCGGACCGAGGCATATCACCGCTATCACATTCGACGACCGGGGCGACCAAGTCCTGACTGCTTCCGAAGACGAGACCTTCCGGTTATACAGCTGTAAGACGGGCAAGCACGTCACTCTCATCTGCGCGCCATTACACTCGTTTAACGCACTCCACAGACACATCAAGACGCTCTACTCCAAAAAATACGGCGTCGACCTCCCCCGGTTCACGCACAAGAACACGACGGTCGTGCACGCGTCAACCAAGGAGGATGACACGATCCGGTACCACTCTCTTCACGACAACAAATACCTCCAGTACTTCAAAGGCCATAAGCAGCGCGTCATCTCGCTTGAGGTGTCTCCCATTGACGACGGCTTCATGTCTGGCGCGATGGACAAGACAGTCCGCCTCTGGGACCTCCGCGTGCCGACTTGCCGCGGGCTACTTAACCTCCCCGCCGCACCAGTGATCGCTTATGATGCGTCCGGGATCGTATTCGCCGTTGCCGTCAACCTGTACTCTCGCATCTTGCTATACGACCAGGCCAACTACGACAAGGCCCCGTTTTTAACGATCACGCTCGAAGACCCGACGCTCGCGCTCATAAGCTACCCTCCCCGGCCGATCTACATGACCTCGCTCTCGTTCTCGTCGAATGGCAAGTACATCCTCGTCGGGTGTTCGGGTGACGCGCACTACATCGTCGACGCTTTTGAGGGGCATCTCCTCGCCAAGCTGGAGGGCCGCATCGGGCTCGAGCGGCGGAGGATGGATACCCCGCAGAATATAGACCCCGTGCGAGGGAACAGCGGGGAGGAAGTCTCGTGGACACCCGATAGCAAATATGTCATCAGTGGGAGCCTTGACGGGCGGATTGCTGTGTGGGACGCACAAAACCTGCCGGTGCGAACGGGGCCGGTTGATCTCAAGGCTGTGCCGCTACGTCTCCAGCCGCTGGCGAGCTTGGACGGACACCCGGGTCCTTCGAGATGCGTACGGTTCAATCCCCGGCTGGCGATGATGGTGACTGCTGGCGCAGAGTTGGTGCGTGCATGCGCCGTTGGGAGTGGAGTGGGTACTGATCGTTTCCAGGCGTTTTGGCTACCCGACCAGTCGGCGGACAACGAAGAGGTGGCGAAGGAATTACTCCGCAAAAGATAGAGTATCTCCTCGCCCGTCGTCACACCGTTGTACTAGTTGATGTAGTAGCATGTCTCTTTACGTTCTGCCATTTATTATGTATTCCAGGGCATGTGAATAGAGCATGAATCGTCCCAGCGATCGGTTATAGAAAGAAGGTAGGTAATTATGACTATGAAGTGGCCAGCTTCGCAAGCGAGATCTCGTTCTTCGCAACGTTGGTAGAGAAGTAGGCATTTTTCAGGAAAACGTCTCCCACCTGAAAGACTCCGGTCAGAGGCCCAATCTCTCAGGACAACGGACAAGGCGTTACTCACCAGCCACTCCGTGGCAGCCCCGACCTGCTGGGGCTGAATGCCAGCCGTGCAGGTACCCGTGGGGTCATTAACATCCACCGGTAGAACCGCAAGATCTCGGGGATCGATCGTAAAGGTCTCGTTCCCAAATGACAGCGCGAGGCTCGCCTGGGTCGTGCATGGAATCGTGCACTGCTGCGTATCGCACGCACCCCCGATGCTCTGCATCACCTGCTCCGCATCCGCGGGCGGCGCAAGGATAAGGGTCGTGCCCGTGTCCAGAATGGCGGTGCGTTGCGTGAGCCCGGTACTTGTCCCGTTGACTGAGATATCGTCCAACGAACCCTCCCAGAAGCCCTGAGTGTTCACGTTAGGGATGGTCACAAGCGTGTTGGCGATGAATTTAGTCGAGTCAAGTCCGCCAAAGGTGACTTCGCCATCGTTGAGCTGATCGGCAAGGCGCGAGATCTTGAAGGAGGTGATCGGGGCTGCGATGAGGTTGTTTGCCGCCAGCGACTCGACTGGCGTGAGCACTTTTTCCTGGGACAGTGACTGGGTGGGAGTCAGTCATGGGGATACCGGCACAGCGCGATGAACTGACCGACTGTGCCAATCCCATGAGGCCGTCGAAAGGGATGGTGTTCGCAGAAAACTGGACCGACTCGGCGGTTGCTACACCGAACGAATGGTTTTTCAACGACAGGCCCGCAATGCTAACATCGTCTTGGCAGAGCACACCCTGGACAGCCCCTGAACCATACGTCACTTCGAATTGTTGGTTGCTCTGCACGAACGAGCTGGAGCTTTGTGTTCCGAGCATCGTGTGGTTGCCCTAAAATGAATTCATTACACCGGACAGTATCTCAGAAGTCACTCGTTAACTTACGCAGGCTTGACAAGTCTCACTAGCAACCCCTGCATGCTGGATTTAGCAAACGACCTCCAATGCGAGACTACTAAGGCTTACAGAAGTCAGCGCTACCCGAGTCCATGAGTACCTGGAAATCCCGCGGGGGTGTCCCGATCTGGATGACAGAAAGATATGCAACATCATTGGCTCTGGTGTGCGCCAAGTAAGAGATCATTTTCAAATCTCTCATATACAAAAAACAGCTCACTCGATATTCAATCCGAGAGAGTTATTGGTAGTAGGCGTCTTGGCGTCAGTGACACCACCATTCATTGCCGCTTGGATGTCGAGGGGAGACACTCCGGTGTTGGTGCTGTTGCCTGTTGTGCCTTCAGCTCCCGTAGTGCTGTCTCCGGTGCCAGTGGCGTTGTTTCCTGTACCGCCATTTCCGTTCCCATCAGTCGATGTACCATTCCCCCCAGCTGCACCGCCAGTAGGGCGACCCTTGTGATGTCTTCTGCTGAAACTGGACCTTTGGATTGCCTCCGCAGCCCCAAATCGCGATGCGTATCCGCTTTCCACCAGATACAACCTTTTGTGCAACTCGAAACGGAGAATATCGTCCGATGGCTCTTCCAGACCCGTCATACGAGCGAGACGCTTGGAACCACGGTTAATCTGTTGCTGCAGAAGCTAAACGCACATCATAAATTTATGATTATTGCGAAGGAAGAGCTGGACAAGGACTCACGATTTGAGGATGAAGGTCCCCATGGGGGACGTCAAGACGCTTAAGTGGCAAGGTGACTGTTCCAGGATTTCTTTGGAGGCGACGCAGAGCAGGAGTCGGAATGGCATGTGCTTGCATAAAGTTCAAGAGGCATGCTGCGAGGAGCAAAGCTAGTGATGATGATTTCATGATTGATAAAAATGAGAGAGAGCGACCCAAAATCTGCAGGTCGACTAGCGACACTGGCTTCAATGAGTATCAGAGAAATGAAAAAGCGAGTCGACTAGCGACTGGAGAGGGTGCGCAATCGTGAAGGGAAGGTGGCGCCTGGCCTGCTTGGTGGAACAGGGGATGCGAAGGCGAAGACAAAAAAACGGCCATCAAACGTCTTATATTCAGTGCACAATGGGCACGGACTTCGGAATATCATCCCAATGGGATGAGAGGCTATAGGGTTACGTAATAAGACGGTGTGGGAGTGGGTGGCAGGGCGATATGGGGTTACCTTGTCGACATGGGCTTTAAAAAACACATCGAACAAAGCATCGGGATCAAATGTGGATTGATCTTCTCCTTTGAGATGCCTCCTGAGTAAAATCGGGACTCAGCATTGGGGAGATGTTGCATGGGAACAGTATCTCGTATCCTGCCACCGGCCTCGTGAATTGACAATCCGATCGGGATGAACCACATGATAAACATAAATCAACGTATGAGCAAAAACTGGACGGAGTGAGAGGTGCCTCAGAGATGCAACGCCTTCGGATAAGCTATACGCACATAGGATCAATGATTTAATGGGAACGGCTACAGCTTCGCAGACATTTTGGGATGTGGCGGGGCATGCACATGTGCGTCCAATTTGATAACCTCTAAATAACTTCTGTAAAGGACGCTCTTGATTGAGCCCCACACGCCCTGTTTCGCCAAGCCAGAAACCTCCATTGCGAGTTTCGTCGCGTCGTTTAATACGAGTTCAGTCCCCGATCCGACACTTGTCCCACCGCAATTTGCAAGATGGTCCACGATGCGTGCAGCGTGTGCTTCAGCTGGACTGAAGCGGTGCCCTTCGAGAGCAATGCGTCGCCGGAGAGACGGATCGGACACCTTCGCCTCGAGGATAGCAGCAAGCGAAAGGGGCCAGGGTGCACCGAAGTGGACCTGCGAGGACATACGTGTGAGAACAGTTTTACAGTAACTAATGGTAAGCGTGCCTCGTTCATGCATAACCACGCACGCCTTCTGCTTCCGTCTGTCATGACCCGATAGTCACAACAGAGGGCCAGCATAAATCCAGCCGCAAAGCAGTGCCCATTAATTGCTGCAATAGTAGGGACTATACGGGTAAACACGATGCATATTTTGACAGGCACGTTATCACACACTGGGAAAGGTTAATAAACGAGCGAAGAGCGGGTTGGCGGTATCTAAAGTAAGATTAATAACTTCAGGATAGTGGCAAAAGATTGCACGGGCGACAGCACAGACCAGTGAAGAATCCAGGGTTGTCCTTCACGCTTTCATACTCAAAGCCATTACTGAAGAACTTGTCTTGACCGCGCTTTCCCACAATGACGAGGGCGCCTTCCCCCTTTGAGGCAGAGTTCGGGTTTCCTGAAAGAGTGTCTGTCCAGTGTTTTTCGACAATGTCTAGCGCGGGCCTGAGTGCGTCGTCGATCAGACGCGCAGTGAGTCTCGAGTCCTCTCCGTTGTGGAGCTCGATGATCCACAGACCATCTTGGGCTGCAAGGCGTAATCAACTACATCACGTCGAAGTAATCTGGATAAATGCGCACGGTAGGTGACGGTGAGGAGTGGCTGGGACGCCGGGAGTGATAGCGGGAAGGTCATTGGGAGAAGCGTAATCACGGCTAGACAAGCTAGTATAGTTCCGGTCATGTGACCATACAATAGGCCTGCCCTGAGTTCAGTTTTCATCAGGGGACGTGGCAAGTTGTGCTAATGCAATCTACCTGGTCTTCTGCCGTCTGCAATGCGTTTTGCTACGCGTGTCCTTGGGTCTCTGGCCCTTTTCGTTCTTGCTGCTTCTGCATGTGTGTTACTATATTTATTCATTATGGTAGTCTGACAATGCTTCCAGCGCTGGTCGAGTTGGTCGAACCCGAAATTGCAATCCAAGCATCTTTCCCTGAGCAGAATCCCTTTGGTCGTATGTCGCCCGCGAACATCTACCTATCCTCCTTTCTGACTTGTTATCCCCAGACGTAGTCAATGGTGAACGCAATCAAATTTTCCTCTTGGTCGAAAACAAGAGCGACCAGAATGTGACGGTCAACTCTATTGGCGGTTCTTTCCATCATCCAGATACCGGAGTCCTGATCAAAAATGTCTGCCAGTCCTCCGTTTTCTTCTTGATACTGATCCGCTCCTCAGGTAACGTCTCTCAAATATGGTGTCTCCCTGTTGGAAAAGTCGAAGCTCCAATTACCATACGCGTTCCACTCTGAGTAAGTCTAGCTTCTCCACCGGGGTCTGCGGGAGCTAAATGACATGCTGCAGGTTCAGGGTATGCACTCCTTTGGCTCCCAATCCCCCGCTAAAGTTCAGTCTAGCCAGGAGACCTCCGTCTCAACATCTGGGTGGAACACTCGGTAGATGTAAGTTCTCCGTGGCCTCACGCGTTCCTGATGAACCTACTCCTTCCCAGGATCTCAATTTCCGCGTCACGGCCTTCGACTCTGTGGTGACTATCGTTGAACCCGAGGGTTCTTGGTTTGACCTCCAACTGTCCGTCTTCATACTACCATAGTATTTTCTGCTCATATTCTCTCGCATCCAGGATTTTGACCTACTTGATTGTCGCTGCATTCCTCGGCGGGGCCTCCTACTTCGTCTATTTCACCTACTTCCCCGCTGTCAAAGTCAAAAAGCCTAAACGCAGTCGCCCCGAAGCCAGCACGCCTGCCAGTACTGTTACTGTCACCGCCAGCGGAGCTAGATACGAGGAGGAGTGGATCCCTGAACACCATCTTAAGAAACCAAAGGTTAAGAAGTCTGTTACTGCTAGCAGCGCGGAGGAGTTGAGTGGGGCTGAGACGAGTGGAACTGAGGGAAAACGACGCAAGCGCAGAAAATAGGGTCCTCCACCTTTATATTTGAGTGGCCGTTGATCTAGGTAGACGACTTTTGCGCCTTCCATGTCCTGAGGACGCATAATTTATACATGGATGCTCGGAAGTAAAGTCATGCAGGGGCATGCAGCCATTCCATTGGTGAGATATAATGTGCAACAGAGTTGGGCATCATTAGAGCTGCAATACTATCCATTCAAACATCGATCTTCTTATATCCCTTTACCTGACGAGCCAGCTTGCTGGTCAATCACCACAACCTGCAGAATATATTGACGTACCCGGTTTTTCAGGAGCATTTGAGCATACTTCTCTGACAACCACCGGCAGTTTTCAAGCGAGTTGACGCCCTCGTATCGCTGGCATTTGACGAGCTCATCTCGCACTAGGCGGGCTTCCATAGCTTTGATCCAAGATTCGCGGATGAAACCCTCGCGTTCCTGGAGTTTGGCTGCGTCCCCCATCAATGAGATGAAGCCATGGAATGTTGAGTTGACAATCAACCGCGGCCTCGACACGGGGCTGGGATGGTACTGACCTCGAATGAGCTCAGCTCTGTTGTCGGACATGGTCGCAGGAGTCGCAGTGGTATACTAAGTCCTGTGTCGGAGTGAGTTAGGCCTGGAACTATCGGAAGACGTTCGTCCCGCTATATTTTGTTCTATTTGGTCAAGTCCTTTTGTTGAATCTGAAAGTTGGCTATCGGACTTGTGGACAAACAATCACTCTGTCTAAGAACACGACCCGGGTACTAGGCCTACAACGTCCTTTTTCCGATTCGATCTCGATAACCAGCCCCTTGAACCGCGTCAAGCATTGCGCCATGCCTATTGACAATTTAATGAATCAGCTTCGTTCAACACAAGACAAGTCCCATAATCGATTCTGACTCATCTAAGGGCCACTCAATGGCCTATTTGAACTATTCCATCCTATATGTCCTGCTCCCTGCGTCCCAACTGTTTCAATTGTGCTGCGTGCAGCCTTTGCTCCCTCCTTTCCTTCAGGCATTCCCGGATGACATACGTGATCGTGCATATCAAAACGCAGAGCATCAGCCCACAGACCACGCTGTTCAGCAACGGCATCAGCTGGTCCATCGCAGTTTGCACCAACTCCTCTTCGTTGACCAACAGTCCCATTATCAGAATAGACCCTGTCTTCGAGAGGGTGTTTTGTCCTTAGACTAGCGATGCCACATTAGCATTGTCATCACCGGCTTCAATGTATGCCCACTTACTTGTGGAGGCGTGAGACTGGTGGGATGGCACAGCACTACAGCTAACGGTTGCCTCGAGGGGTCTGAGCGTCTTACAGGTGCCCGGGGTCCGCTGCATACCGCTGCGACACATGGCTTTGACGCCGGCGGGACGCACGAGTTGTTTGCCGCTTTCGATTGGAAAAATCCATGAGCGCCAGTGGTACTTAGAATGAAGAAGAAATGTCGATTCCAAACACCGCCAAGGGGCGTGGGCGGGCTAGTTGGCATTTCCTCAGGCTTGGCCGCCATGAATCTATCCATGTCTGCACGGCCCCTACACAAATGGACAGGACTACCTCTGATTCTGCCTGTGCTACCTGCTATTTTTCGCTGACCCTGTGGACTCGACACCGGTCGCAGATGCGAAGAAACACAGGTAGCACCGCATCGGTTCGTTGGCTTGCGTTCCACATCCAGGACAACCCTTTGGTCACACGTCAAATCCATGCAGCGTGAGCGTGCGAGCCTGAGAGGAGATGCACATTGAACGTCAGCCCTCAATTGCCCTTTTACGAAAGGCTCGGGTTGGTCAAGCGACTCTTCAACAACGTTTTTCGGCAGAAGTGATATCCTCGACTTCGTCGGATCAGACCCAGAAAGATCGATGACGCGTACGGCTTCGATCTGGACTAGTCCCACGGGCTCATCGAAGACCCAAACTTCTCCGACCAGTGACGCGATCAGATGTGTACCTTTTCCGAAAACGGGTTGCGTGTGGATGATCGCGATACCCAGGGCGTGCATTCAAGATGGAACACCACATGAGATGAACAGACAAACGGCGAACGAAACCAATGACCCGGGGACTAATTTTGTGGATGTCACTGCGCCGAGCAACGTAAGCCTGGGCCGAGGTCGTGAGCCTAGAGCGGCTAGGCGACGTTTTCAAGGCAGTGAAATGGTCCGTGCCATTTATTTTGGAATGAAAGAAGATCGGAAACCGTGCCGGGATGCGGTATTCTTGAGATAGTTTTTGATGGGCCAGTTGTGCCAGCACGCCGCTTCACGCTGTCCATGCGGTTCGAGTACCAAGTATGTACATACATGAAATCCCCTGTTGGACGTTCCAAGCCTTGGATGACGAAATCTGACGGCATGTGATCGGATGGGCCAGGGTGACTCAACACTTGAGGGTCGTCGTCATGCCAAGATGGGCTGTATCCCTTGGGGTGGGCTGCGCGTGTCAGTGGTTAATTACGAGACGAACCACAAGTTGGACCTACCGTCGATGCGTTTCCTCTGTACGGGATCCTTCGAGGAGCACTGGGCGCCTATTTAAAAGTGGAAACGAGAAAGACGACGTATTACAATAAGAACAGGCAGACTAGCAAGTACGCGTGGTGCGATGGTGCGGGTAAAAGACATAGGATATGGCTATAATTGCTCCTGATAGGCAGACGTGAGAGGATGGGATGACAATCAGACAGGTTTGAGTGAGATGATGAGTGAGCTGATTTGCGTTGTACATGACCACGACTGAACACCATAATAACAACCAAGGAGGAGGGGAGCTGTGCCGAGTACGAATGGAGCGAAGGGAAGGGCAGGTGGAACCGGCGCGAAAGGAGTGGTCTACAAAGTGAAATAGATAACCTGGGCTACAGTTCATCGGGGACATTGATGGAAAAGTAGGGATGGTGCAAAGCTTCTCGCACTGTTATGCGCTGGGCAGGATCAAAAGCAAGTAGTCGCCGCACGAGATCCAAGAAATGCTTGTTAACTTGATCGCTGGGTGGTATAACCTCCTGCGAATGGAGCTAGGTTAGACGAGGAGAGAAGTGTCATAAGAGCTCACCAGAAGTGGTTTAGTTGCACGAACGTCCTTCTTGCTTTGCCGAGAGGCCTTTGGTTTTGGCCAATCAAGCCGTGGGCCTTCCTTAAAGAATTCAGGCTTTGAACGCGCTCCTGCGCGCGCAAAACGATCGGGCATCTTCCCCATGACCGCTTCCATCATGGCAAGGTGCTCAAGGTTGTCGTGCGTTTGGTAGAGTGCAACGCCGGTATAGAATTCGACGAGAATGCATCCCAGTGAGTATGCATCACATGGGTATGACCACCCCAAGCCTTGGTGGCGCATGTCAGTACGTGTGCAGGAGTCACGGAAGGGACGGACCAAGAATTATTTCCGGTGCTCGGTAATGGCGTGTTGAGACAACGGTTGAGTGATATTCCTCCTCGAACGTCGCGGAACCGAAATCTATGAGGCGAATATCCGTGGATTGGAGCATCCGTTTCGTCCGTGGTGGAGCACTCCGCTTGAAATAGAAATGTCGTTACGTCTAGTTTAGCTGTGACGATGTGACAGTAGCCCACCTTCCCAGGCACGGGCACCACGGCAAGCCTGTAGTCGTTGTGGACAAGCAAGATGTTTTCTGGTTTGAGATCGGTATGGATCAAGTGGAGGTCATGCAGGACTAGGAAGACGTGCGTGAGCAAGCGCGAACATGAGAGGGAAAAACATACAAGCAACACTGCCAAGCAATTGCCGAGCAAAAGACTGAATATGGTTGCGAGGAAATGGAGCAAATTCGTTTTCCTTTAGAAAGTCGTATACACACATGCCCAGTAGTTCGGAAACTAGGCAAATATGGTTCCGGTGGTCAAACCAATGGAGTAAATGGATGCATTTACTAGGGGTGAACGATGAGTATCTGGGTAAGGAATGTTGAGGAAAAGACGGACTGGACGTTTGCAGGGTCTCTTTCCTTGAGTTTCTGGAGGACACGGATCTCAATCTTACTAGCATCGCGGTACTTTGGGATGGCACGAATGATCTTGATGGCCACTCGGTTCTGCGTTTGGACGTCGACGGCTTCCACGACTTTGCCGAAGGTGCCCTGACCAAGGAGACGGACCGTGCGATCTGGGGGCGACGGGTGGTCGACATGGGGTGGTAGGGGGGATGGGGAAGGACATACAACGATTATAAATAATGTCGTCGGGGACAATAATGTAGTGACCTTCCTTATCATCGCAAGGGACGACGCCGTTGGAAGGCTGATGGGGGATCAGCGGACGGTTTGTGGGGCCTGGAAGGGAGACGTACGTCCGTGGCGGCGGGACCGCTGCCGCTTGCCCAGGACTTGGAGGATACAGCGGGCTGTTGCTGGAGGGGGGCAGGTTTCTTGACGATGTTCGCACGGGGCTCGTCGGGCTGGTCGCGCTTCCTCTTCTTTGGGGCTGGGGGGGCGAGGACGGCAGAAGAGGTGCTGGCGGAGAGAGCCTGTGCCTCTGCGGCGGCACGGGCGCGGGTGCGGATGGGTGCGGCGTAGGCGGGGGGCTGGTAGGAGGCGGAGAAGGCGTTTGTGTGGGTTGTTGCGGGGGATATGG
>JBBPKG010000699.1:0-14394 GCA_038089115.1 Fistulinella cinereoalba | reverse complement strand
GAGTGTATCTAAGCCTTTCCCACAGTTAGGAAAGCACCAGAAACCTCTATCTTGTAGCTAGTGTTGTATTCAGCTACATTGATAAGCTCCTACCAAGTCCGGAACTTTTTCCCACAGTCCGGAAATTTACATAAGCATAGGTATACCTCCTATCTAGGTCCCTACCAAATTTTGTACCCACTGGTTAAGTGGAAGAGCGGATATTCGCTACTCTCTGTTTTCATTAGGGTCATTAGCGCCTTTTGCTACACTTTTCCCTAATCAACACTACTCAGGCATGCACTTTTGCACTTTCCCCTCCCAGTAGCAACCCACTACCCATACTATCTCTCAGTCTACATCTGTTAGACTCCCCCAAAGCTATCATACCCCTCAGCAAATCATTTTTAGCTAGAGGCAACCAACCAATTTCCGTTACGAGCATACATCGCCAGGAGATTGAAGAACACCTGGGCATCCAATTGACTAAGTCACCCACTCATCAGCTTCCCACTGATTGATCTGAGTGTTAGTGTTGTTCCTGACCTCAGCTTATGATCTGTAGCGATTTTCCCTAGCGTCGTAGGATCATTTCCTGAATGAAGGACAACTGGAACCCACCGCGAGGGGTTGGTTGCTCTGAAACTATCCCATCAGAATCTTTGATTCCATACCCATCTTCCCCAGCCTTAACAGGTTTACCATCTTTCCCATATCCCTTGCAAATTTGCATCCATCCCCTCACCTATAGCCTACCATGGTACAAACATTACCAGGTTCCAACAGTCGTGAGGTCCCCACCAAGTTCAAGGAAAGTCACTGTGAGATCAAGGACTTCCTGTTTCACTATGAATGCTTGCTTAGGCAGTGCAATATCACAGATGATGAGCAGAAATGCCAGAACATCATCCCCTATTGTGGCCAGTCAGTCAAGCAATTGATTACCATCCTACCAGAGTATTGGGATAATGAATGGGATGGCCTGAAAGAAAGCCTGCTCCATCATTATGATGCTGAGAAAGATGAGGCTCACTACAAGCTTCAGGATCTACAGCATTTCACAAGAAAAGCCAGTCACATACCCATCACAGAATTGGCTCAGTAGAAGAAGTATCTTTGCAAGTTCACCCTGATTACAGAATGGTTGAAACTGGACAATACCATCACTGAGTATGAATACCAAACCTACCTCTGGTTGGGCATCCCCAAATCCATGCATCATCGCATCAAAACTTATCTTCTTGCCAAGGATGCAACTAAGGATCTTACCAGACCATTCGAAGTCTTTGAGATCAAGGGAGTCATGGAGCAATTGCTTTGTAGAAAGCGATTTGATGCCAAACGAGCTGAAGAAGACTCAGACCTCAACATGGATAGTGATTCCTCAACTGATTCAAGCTCAGACGATGAACGCAAGAGCAAGGTAGCTCATAAAGAGAAGTACAAGTACAAAGCTTCCCACTGATTGATCTGAGTGTTAGTGTTGTTCCTGACCTCAGCTTATAGTCAGATTGGCCCCAGAGGATTTGATCTGTAGCAATTTTCCCTAGCATCGTAGGATCATTTCCTGAACGAAGGACATCGTGACTCCCAAACTCCTAAATCAATTAGCGAGAGCCATTGTTTCGCAATGTCAAGCGAAGGGTGGTAGAAAAGGGCAAAAGTTGAAATATACTCGATTCTTGTTGGTTGCGGACCTCGTGCATTCGCTGCTTGGCTGCGTCGGATCTATCTCAGGGCTCGGTCAGGTGTTCCCTTGACCCTTCGATACATGATCCTCTTGTTAGGGGAATGTCAGTCGCTCTGCTCCCTCCATATACCCCACCCCCGTACTAGAATTCAGCATCCCGACAAATCCAAGCCCTCGTCCAGGGAGTGAGCCAGGTCGTCTGCGTGTGGGGCGGGTGTGTGGGAAAGATGATTCCCAATCCAGGGTAGTTTACTTCTGTGGAGGTACCGCTCCAAAAGAAGTGACCATTTTTCTTGAGAAGGTTGTCACCTCCGGTAGTGTGGACATTTACTTCTATGGAGTGCCGCTCCAATCATTCATTACCAGTTTACTTCTGTGGAGGTGGTGCTCCTATCATTGGACAGTTTACCTAGGGGTCTTGCCGAGGACCCAATGGGAATCTCTACATCCTGTTCACATGCCTCACTCTGAGGGCTTATTGGTCCAGTTTACTTAAGGGTCATGGCAGACCCGACGTTATCTTTTTATAGTCCATCGCGGTAGGACTTTGGATATGGCTCCTGTGCTCACTGCAAGTTCCTTCAGCTACCTTTCTCTATAAGGTGCCCTCATGTATCCCGTTAGATAGAGGTGGGAGGAAGCCACATATCTCATCGCCTGTTTGGTCAAGCCGTATGCTTGTACTCTCAGGTGACTTTCTTCCATCAGCGGTACTGCCATCATGGCAATGGTAGTTTACTAGAGTGGACATTCCAGTCCTAAGCCATCGATACCTCTTTGTATGTGGCGAGTGCTAATTGTTACGATTTCTCTTTGTTTGTTCTTGTTTACTTTTATGATCGGACTTATTTCTTTTCGGCCGAAGTCTCGTTGCTCACCTTCGGCCTACGTCTTCGTACATTTCCCACACTCGTAATCGTGCTTACACTTGTTTCCAATGCCATCACCTTGATGTCATCTGTATTACTCATTCTTCAGATGACGCGTCCCTTGACGGTCATTTTCGCTTACACATCGTCCAATGACATCGCATCATACAATTATTTTACCATTGGTTGATTCCTTTTATATACTCATTGAACCGGCCCTCAACGGCCTTCTCTCTTCATATATAAACCGGCCTATCGCTGCCCATGTACTTTAACTTGTTTCTCCCTTGTACTTCCTTGCGAATACAAGACTACTTGTTCTCCACTGCTCTCTTTCAGTGCGATCCTTGTCCCACCCTTGCTCGTTGTCAAGGGCAGTCCTTCGGATCCTACATCGACTCTTTGTCGGCCAGATCAACTCCTCGGTTGACTCGTCGACACTCCTCATGTTTCTGTCCCACAAGGGCTACGCTCTGACCTACCCAGTCGAAGTGTAACAAAAGAAACAAGTTCCTTGATCACGGCGAGTACTATCCTCAGCCATCCCCATCACCATTGATCCCCCGTACCCAACGGATCCCTCGAGGGCTATCGCTCGCCAGCAAAGCCAACAATTCTTAGAGTCGACGTGCACTCCATCTGGAGCAGAGCCGACTATATCCTTGTCTCAGTCGCCGATCACTCCTACAGGAGCAGATCCGACTTCATCTTGTATCCCTGGACAACATACATATCACCGACTGGTTAAGAAGGGATACAATCATCAACTCCTCTGGTCCTTCAGACTCTGATTCTGAGGACATACATATTACCCTCTGATCCCAACGAACCTATCGTCGAGGAAACCCTTGAGGTGCGCGAACTATCGTCGCACCTATCCTTTGCCCTCTCTATCCTGAGAGAACCTACGCCGCCTAGTCCACCCCTTTGGCCCCAGCCAGGACGACTTTTTGGAACCCCACCTGCGAACCCTAGACCCAAGACATCCATGTCTTCTTCCTCGAAACCCACTGAACTCCGCCTCAGCACTCCCGCCAAATACGATGGAACCCCTGCAAACGCAATCTGATGGTTGCGCACAGTCCAGATGTACCTGGCCATCAACCAGGACGTCTATAACTCCGAGACCAAGCAAATCGCTTACGCCCTCTCATATATGAAGAAGGGCACCGCCACCACCTGGGCCGCTAACTTTAGCAAGTCCAAATTCTCGTCCCTCTCCACAGGCTCCTCCCTATCCCTAGGGAAATGGGCCGACTTTGAAAAAGACTTCTGAGCTGTATTCGAAAGTTCAGAAACCAAGAACGACCCCCTCGCGTGGCTTAACAAAACACGCATCCACGAAGATCGGCAGGGAAGATATAACCCCGCCCTTCAATGATATATCACCGAATTCAAGAACAAGGCGACGCTCTCCGAGATCAAGGAGGACAATGTCCTCATCAATTTCTTCGCCATGGGTATACCATCGTCCCTGATGGAACGTATCCACTCCCTCGAAAAAGTCCCCAACGACATCTCCGGATGGTATGAGAAAGCCATCAAACTCGCCGCCCTGAAAGAAAGGGCACTCGATATCACCTCCCAATGAAAGGGGAACACATATGTCACCCCTTCCACCTCCCACTCCCCCGCTCCCGCCAAGGACCCCGACACCATGGACATCAATGCAATCAGGAAGCCGAAGAAGCTAACTGATGAAGAACGAGAAAGATGTAGAAAGGAAGGGCTTTGCTTCAAGTGTAGGAAGAAAGGCCATAACTCGACCCAATGCCGAGTAAAATTCTCTGACACCCCGCCCCCGGTCCCACCAAAAGACGTTCGTCAAACGACGAGCAAAATTGAAGAAGTGTCGACCGACGATGAAAAAGAAGTCGGCCAGGTCGGCATGGATTTTTAGATAGGAGAATGCCCACGACGCATGTTTCTCCTCTACCCTCTGTACAATGTAACGCGGTCCAACCAATAGCCCTAAAAGCAATGAGAATCCCTATAACATTGCTCCGACCGTGTGGAACTGTCAAAGCCGTCACCGCACGCGCCCTCATAGACTCTGGCGCACAAATCTCCTGCATTGACTGGACCTTTGTCCGGTCGAACAACCTCCCTCGAAAACATCTCGAAAAACCCATCATTGTTCGAAACGTTGACGCCACCACGAATCAATCCGGATGTATCAAGTTTACCACCGACCTTTGGGTAAACGTCAACAGATACACTTGCAAGCAGACTTTCCACATCATGAACTGTGGAAAGGAGTCTGTTATCCTCGGCCTCCCGTGGCTTGTAGCAGCCAATCCGAAGATCGATTGGAAAAATCGACTTCTTACCATCCCCGAGTCCTCAGATCAGACCGCCGACCTCCTCGCCGCCCATGAAGAAGTCAAGCGGGATGTCCACAAGGCCTATGAACGACTATCCAAATCGAACATACCACCGAAGCACAAAGCTATCAACGCTGTGGAACATGAACACCTCTTCCACTATCTTGGAAGGGAAGAAGACGATTTTTGGTGTGCCCGTATGTCCCTGGCACGGAGCATGACAAGGATGAAACCCTGCAAGACCCTCAGTAGAACTGTTCTTGCAAATAACCGCTTTGTACCCAATCCCAGGTTCTCCTGCTGCGCCCTCACCACCTCCACCGATCTCGCCATCGAAGTGTTGGCCAAAAAACAAGAAGTCGTCCTTCCCGAGGCCTACAAGGACTACCAGGATATCTTCTCAGATGAAGATACTCCCCTTCCCCCGTCTCATGATTGTGATCACGAAATAAATCTCGTTGAAGACTTCGTGCCGAAAATCGGCAAACTGTATCCACTCACCACCGAGGAAAAGAAAGCCCAAGACGATTACCTCGACGAAAACCTGAAAAGCGGAAAGATCCGCCCTTCGTCCTCACCCCAAGCCGCACCTTTCTTCTTTGTTAAGAAGAAAGATGGAAAACTCCGCCCTGTCCAGGACTACCGGTATCTCAACGATCATATGATCAGAGATGCATATCCCCTCCCGCTCATCTCCGACCTCCTCGATAAACTTAAAGACGCAAAAATCTTCACCAAGTTCGATGTACGATGGGGATACAACAACATCCGCATCAAGGAAGGACATCAATGGAAAGCGGTCTTCGTCACCACTCGAGGACTCTTTGAACCGGTCGTCATGCCTTTCGGACCCAAGAATGCACCCGCGACGTTCCAATGGTTCATGAACAAAGAATTTCGCGATCTCATTGCCGAAGGAAAGATCGTCATATACATGGACAACATCCTTATCTTCTCCCCCAACCAAAAGACCCATGACGAAACCACCCGACGAGTCCTCCAGCAAATGAGAGAACTCAACCTTCACCTCCGCCTCCAGAAGTGCAAGTTTAATACTTCGGAGGTAGACTACCTCGGCATGATCACCTGCCCTGGTGAACTTGCAATGGATCCCGTCAAACTAGAAGGGATCGCGTCCTGGTCCACACCCCAGAAAGTCAAGGACGTCCGCTTCTTCCTCGGATTCGCCAATTTCTATCGGCGTTTCATCCCTCATTACTCCGACGCTGCCCGCCCTCTTCTCGATCTCACAAAGAAGGATCATCCCTGGTCTTGGACACCAGCCTGTCAGGATGCCTTTGACCGACTCAAACAGGTGTTTACATCCTCCCCAGTCCTCTGCCTACCCGATGTCTCCCGACCATCCACAATCGCCACCGATGCCTCGAAGTATGCCACCGGTGGCATCCTTCTCCAAACCGACGCCAATGGTGATTGGCATCCCTGCTCCTATCTCTCCCAGACATTCTCCGCTGCTGAACGCAACTACGACATCTACGACCGCGAACTCCTCGCTGTCATTCGCGCCCTTCATGCCTGGCGACCCTACCTCCTATGCCCCACCTTCCTTCGCACCCGCACCTCCAACTGGCAATACGAGGATCAGACCCTCCTCTACCAAGGCCGCCTCTACGTTCCCCCCAACCTCCGCCACGATGTCCTGGCCCGCTGCCATGATCATCCTTCTGCCGGCCACCCCAGCTTCCTTAAAACCCGCCAACTCGTCACCTCCAAATTCTGGTGGCCTGGACTAGCCTCCTACATCCGTTCCTACATCTCCGGCTATGCCACATGTCAGCAGAACAAGGTTAATGCCCACCCAACTGCTCCGCCTCTCATCCCCATCCGCTCCTCCTGCTCCCGCCCCTTTCAGCAGGTCTTCTGTGACCTGATTACCGACCTCCCTGTCTCCACCGGCTTTGATGCCTTGTTGGTCGTGGTCGACCATGGGCTTACAAAGGGGGTAATCCTCTGCCCCACAAACAAAACGGTCACCGCAGAGGGCATTGCAACCCTCTTCTTCGAACATGTCTACAAACGCTATGGCTTGTACGACAAAATCATCTCCGACCGAGGCCCACAATTCGCCTCGGCCTTCGCCAAAGAGCTTGGGCGCCTCCTCGACTACAACCTCGCCCTGTCAACTGCGTATCATCCCCAAACCGACGGCGAGACCGAACGAGTCAACCAGGACATAGAAACATACCTCCGCATCATATGCGGAAACTCCCCTAGCACGTGGACTGAACATATCGCAAACGCCGAATTCGTCCACAATCACCGTCCTCACTCAGTCACCAGCAAATCACCGTTCTTCCTCATGATGGGGTACAAACCCTTAGCCCTACCCACACCAGCAAAAAGAACCGACGTACCTGTGGTGGAAACCTGCCTCCAGAAACTTGTCGCTGCCAGAGACAAAGCCCTCGTGGCTCACGAACTCGCCCATCAGACCATGGCGTCATGAACTCTCCGCTCCTTTAAACCCTTCAAAGTCGGCGACAAGGTGTGGTTGGAAGCCTGCAATCTGAAACGCCTCGTTGCCAACCCGAAGTTCGCCCCGAAGCGAGAAGGCCCCTTTACCATCACGAAGGCTCTTTCCGCAGTCTCATATCAAATTCGGATCCCTGTAGCATGGAAGATCCACAATGTGTTCCATGCTTCCCTCTTATCGCCCTATCGCGAAAACGCCATCTACGGTGAAAATTTCCCGAAGCCACCCCTGGAACTAATAGAAGGTGAAGAAGAATATGAAATCGAGAAAATCATACGACATCGCGGAACCCCGTCCTCCCGCTCCTTCCTGATCCGATGGAAGGGCTACACTGCCGAAGAAGACTTGGGGGTTGCCGAGCGGGACTTGAAACATGCAAAGTCCGCCCTCCAGGATTATAAGAATCGTCACCCCTCCCTCTTCCCTCCCTCTCAGCAACCACCATCTACTCGCCATCGCTAAACTGCAATGTCTTCCATCGCTGCCTCCACCACTATGTCTTCCGTTTCCTCCATTATAGATACCCCTTCTCGCTTCCCTTCTCGTCCCCCTACCCCCATCGTGACCCTTGAAGCCATCGAACAAATCAGAAATGCCACCCCTGAACCTGTCGTCGCTGCCGACGTCCCCATTGCCGCCCATGTCCTTCAACGCCCTATCACCCCTACCACCCACCTCACCGTCTACGACGACCTCCTCCTCCAACCTCACTTCGCACGGGCCCTCTTCTGCCACACAGATGCCGAGTCCATCGTGGACTCCCTGTACGCCGCCTACCTTCACGCTCACGAGTTGATTACCACCGCCACAGAGATGCAAAAGTCTAGGATAGCTGGGGTCGCCCTCCACGGGTATATCATCAAACGAAAACAAAGAGCGGTGTTGGACGACCTTGTGACAGCCATGCATCAAATGGACCTCACGTCTTTCTTTCTCGACGTCGACCGCGTCGACCGAGAAACCACCCACCAACACGCCCTTCTCCTTGCTAAACCCCTCATCGAACGTCTCACAACACCGCCACATTCAGACCATAGCTCTCCAGCTCCTATCCCTACCCCCTCCACCACCTCTGCGTCCATCCATACGGAAGAAGAACTTGCGTACCAGGCAGCTGAAAAGCGGCACGTTGTAGACAAAGGACACATCATCCTTACCCCATCGCACCCACGATACCCGGAGAGCTGCCACCAATGCCACTGACTCAGGCACTTCCGCCCCCACTGTGCCCTGTACCAATGCCCCTTCTGTCGGAAGTGGGCTCTAGGTCATAAGCAGAGTCGCTGCCCCATCAACCGACCCTCTGTACCGCGCTCTCCTCCGCAGCCCATTGCCTCCTCCTCGTCCTCATCTTCCATCTCCCCTCGACCTGTCCCCGCTCCAAGTGGCCGCCCCTTTCACTCCCGCAGTCATATGTCCACTGGGGGTCATCGCCCCGCACCTTACCGACAGCGCTCCCCTTCTCCTCCCAATGATTATGATCCCTGTCCATGGGATGGCGATGCTTGGGCCAACGTCACCGGGTCCCCCAACCACACCTGCCTCGACTTCTAGATTACCTTTGCAGTAGCTTCAGGGTTACAAAGGGGGTAATGTTACGATTTCTCTTTGTTTGTTCTTGTTTACTTTTACGATCGGACTTATTTCTTTTCGGCCAAAGTCTCGTCGCTCACCTTCGGCCTACGTCTTCGTACATTTCCCACACTCGTAATCGTGCTTACACTTGTTTCCGATGCCATTGCCTTGATGTCATCTGTATTACTCATTCTTCAGATGACACGTCCCTTGACGGTCATTTTCGCTTACACATCGTCCAATGACATCGCATCATACAATTATTTTACCATTGGTTGATTCCTTTTATATACTCATTGAACCGGCCCTCAACGGCCTTCTCTCTTCGTATATAAACCGGCCTATCGCTGCCCATGTACTTTAACTTGTTTCTCCCTTGTACTTCCTTGCGAATACAAGACTACTTGTTCTCCACCGCTCTCTTTCGGTGCGATCCTTGTCCCACCTTTGCTCGTTGTCAAGGGCAGTCCTTCAGATCCTACATCGACTCTTTGTCGGCCAGATCAACTCCTCGGTCGACTTGTCGACACTCCTCGTGTTTCTGTCCCACAAGGGCTACGCTCCGACCTACCTGGTCGAAGTGTAACACTAATCCATAGCGGTGTGCATCCTTTCATACGTGGCCAGTTTACTTGTGTGGACATGGCGGTCCTAGTTGCCAATCTATGATCTTTGTCATAGCAGTTTACTTCGGTGGACGTGCTGAGGTCTGGGGCGTCCAATGCCCGATGGCTAGTTCCCAAATATCCCAAGGCCGTCGTGCCGGGGGACTCTAGCAGTTTGATCCAAATGAAACAACCCTAAAGACCGAGCTCGTGGGGAGATCACCATCAGTCCAGCAGGGACAAATGCAAAGGGGAATGGTATCTAGAATACAACCATGGCTGCTGCCAATGAAGAGAGTCACCAAGAAGTTGAACCTAACAGTGCTACACTGAAGTCTCTAGGGAAAACTCTGAGGTGGATCAAACTGGTGTTACCCAGCCTGACCTGCCTCCTTATATATGCAGGCTAGCTACATACACAATAGTACACGTATGTACATAAATATACATAGAGGGTTCATCGCCATTGGCTCATCACCAGTGACGTGTACATAGGGCATAGGGTAATAGATAAGGAACTATACTTAGTGTGTCCATGCACAGTCCGTGAGGGGGTCGTAATGTCATAGGGATTATAATCATGGCAGCTCGTGCCATGTTATGGATGTGCAGCATTATAATGGAAGATGCATCAGCAGATGCATCTGAGATCACATCGTAGATGTATGTAATCGTGGCAGAGATCTGATTCAGATCAGATCCTCGATGAGATCGCAGATCTTGTCAGATGAGGCGTGGCCTCAACTGAGGTGTGACCCATGTTTTAGAGATATGCCACATGGCAAGCCATGAGGCCGTTAGTAGGCGTAAGGCTGTGCAACAGCTGCATTAGGTCCACAGCGACAACGGCCTTGGCGTTGTGACTGCGTTCCGGGTAGATTAGATGCAATCTAATCCGATAGTCGTTATCTTATCACAGATAAGATAAGATGCAAAGCACGTGATCCATCACGTGACCAGGAGTCATAACAGATTCCACACCCCTCTACTATGTACTCCATCCCACTTCTGTCCCATGGACCTCCGGTCCACTTTCTTGTCTCTGACCTTTCCTTGTCCCCTTAGCTCTCACATCTCTGCCCTGGAGTTCACCAGAATTGTCCAGACTCTGCTGGAGTTGATCCGGACTTCTGACCCCCTAGACCGGGGAAGTCTCAGAAGTCACGATGAGCTCTAGAGGCCCCGTCAGTCAAAGGGTAGTAGAAAGAGAGGTACAGTTCTGACATTGTTCATATAAATGATGATTTTTCCTTCGGCAATAAGATTGCGGAATTCTTTGTTCATAAAACATTGGAATGTGGCTGGGGCATTCTTGGGACTGAAGGGCATGACAACCGGTTCAAAGAGTCCTTGGGTGGTGATGAAAGCCGCTTTACATTGATGACCTTCTTTGATACAGATGTTGTTATAACCTCATCGTGCATCGAATTGAATTTGATGAAGATCTTTGCATCCTTCAGCTTGTCAAGGAGGTTAGAGATAAGTGGGAGGGGGTATGCATCGCAGATGGTGTGATCATTGAGGTATTGATAGTCTTGAACAGGTCAGAGTTTTCCATCTTTCTTTTTGATGAAGAAGAAGGGTGTGGCTTGGGGGAAGAAGGAAGGGTGAATTTTCCTGCTCTTTAGATTTTCATCGAGGTAGTCATCTTGAGCCTTCTTCTCATCAGGGATGAGAGGATAAAGCTTGCCAATCTTCAGTATGAAGTCTTCAATGAGGTTGATCTTGTGGTCGTAGTCTCAGAATGGAGGGAGGGGTGTGTCCTTGTCAGAGAAGACGTCTTGATAATCTTTGTAAGCATCAGGGAGGATGACTTCCTGCTTCTTGGCTAGTGCTTTGATGGCAAGATCGGTTGAAGTGGTGATGGCACAACATGAGAGTGTGGGATTGGGGACAAACTGGTTGTTTGCAAGAATCGTTCAGCTGAGGGTCTTGCAGGGTTTGGCCATCGACATTTTTTGTGCAAGCAACATATGAGCACACCAGAAGTTGTCTTCCTCTCCTTCAAGGTAATGGAAAAGGTGTTCATGTTCAACAGCGTTTACGGCTGTGTGCTTCAGAGGGGTTTTCTTTTTTGAGAGCCATTCATACACTTTGTGAATGTCTCACTTGACTTCCTTATGAGTGGCAAGTGAAATGGGCACAAGTATTTGCCCACACATTTAACAGACTTCAACGTCTTCCTTCAGACTTTCTTATCTAATCTTTTATCTTATCTTATCTGGCAAGTCCTGGAGATCTTATCTTATCTTGGCTAGATCTGAGATCTGAGAGTCCTCACAGCCATTGTTCTATTCTAGACCGAACCTAGACAGTTCTTTATGACATCATGGGCTAGACCCTATGACATCACGATGACCTCACTTATGACATCATGACCCTAGACCCACGCCCTATGCCCACAGCCTATGGTGTTATGTTCTCTTATCGCTTTCTTTCCTCTTTTGTATTTATGCACAGACCATGTGCCAAACATGTACACATATGCCTACATTATATAAATCAGGGCTCCAACCTTGATGGCTCCCCATCTTGGTTGTCCTTGAACCTTTACCTTCACAAGGCCAGCCAACTCTAAGCTACCTCCTATCCAAGGGGCTAGTCTTTTCTCATTGCATTAGCCTTCAGCCATTGGTTTTTGCTTTGGATGTTCGACTCAAGTTCAGTAGCAACATTACAACCAAGATCACAGCCTTGTTACGATTTCCTTTGTTTGTCTCTGTTTACTTTTACGATCGGACTTATTTCCTTTCGGCCGAAGTCTCGCCACTCGCCTTCGGCCTACGTCTTCGTACGTTTCCCACACACGTAATCATGCTTACTCTTGTATCCGATGCCATCGCACTTGATGTCATCTGTATTACCTATCTTTCAGATGACGTGTCCTTTGACAGTCATTTTCGCTGACACATCGTCCGATGTCACCGCATCGTACGACTATTTTACGATTGGTTCTTTCCCTTTCAATACTCATCGAGCCGGCCCTCAACGGCCTTCTCTCTTCGTATATAAACCTGCCTATCGCAGCCCGTGTACTTTAGCTTGTTTCTCCCTTGTGCTACGTAGTGCAATAGAACATCCTCACTCCTCGCTTGCCACCGTTCTCTTCCGGTGTGCTCCTCGTCTCTCTCCTTCGACTCTAAGTCAAGGAAGATATCCTCGGACCCTATGTCGACCACTTGTCGGCCAGGTCACCCCCTCGATCGCTCATCGCGATAACTCCTCGGTCGCCGTTGCGACACTCCTCGTGTTTCTGTCCAACAAGGGCTACCCTCCGACTTACCCAAGTCGAAGCGTAACAAAAGAAACAAGCTCTACGATCGCGGCGAGTCTTATTCTCAGCCGCCCTCATCATCATTGATCCCCCGTACCCAACGGGTTCTTCAAGGCCCAACGCCCAACAGCGTAGGCAACTACTCTCTGAGTCGATGCGCACTCCTAGTGGAGCAGAGCCGACTATCTCCCCGTCACAGTCGCCGATCACTCCCACCGGAGCAGATCCGACTTCATCTCGAACCCTTGGACAAAGTATCGCTTCCTGGATAAGGAGAGATACCACTGTCGAATCCTCTGATCCTACGGACTCTAGTTCCGAGGATATACCCTCTGATCCCGACGACCCCATCGTCGAAGAAACTCCAGAAGCTCAGGCGCTATCGTCTCAGCTGAACGCGGCGCTTTCACTCCCGAGAGCACCAACACCCCCCAGTCCACCCACTCGTCCACAAACCGGACGACTCTTTGCACCACCCGCGAACCCTAGACCCAAGACACCCATGTCTTCCTCCTCGAAACCCACGGAACTCCGCCTGGGAACCCCCGAAGAATACGATGGCAGTCCAACCAACGCCATCAGATGGCTGCACTCGGTACAGATGTACCTCGCGGTCAACGAGAAGGTCTACGACACTGAGACCAAACAAATCGCTTACGCCCTCTCTTATATGAAGAAGGGCACCGCTCGTACCTGGGCCGCTACTTTTAGCGAGTCCAAATTCTCCGCGCTCACCTCGGGCTCCTCCCTTTCGTTAGGGAAGTGGGCCGATTTCGAAACAGACTTCCGAGCCGTCTTTGACAGCGCAGAAGTCAAAAACGACGCCCTCGCTTGGCTCACCCGCCAACGCATCTACGAGGATCGGCAGGGAAAGTATAACCCCGCCCTTCAGAAATATGTCACCGAGTTCAAGAACAAGGCCGCCCTCGCTCAGGTCAAGGACAATGATGTCCTGATCAATTTCTTCGCCATGGGTATCCCACCCTCGCTCATGGAAAAGATCCATTCCTTGGAGAAAGTCCCCACCGATATCGCCGGATGGTACGAAAAGGCCATCAAACTCGCGGCTCTGAAAGAACGAGCCCTCGAAATCGCCACCCGGAGGAAAGGGAACACTTACGTCCCGACCCCGCACCCCTGCCCATCCACCTCGACGCAAAAGGATCCCGACGCTATGGACGTCGATGCCATCAGAAGACCGAAGAAGTTGACTGATGAAGAACGAGAAAGATGTAGAAAGGAAGGACTTTGCTTCAAATGTAGGAAGAAAGGCCACAACTCGACCAACTGCCGAGTTAAATTCACCGACGGACCGCCGCCCGTACCACCGAAAGATGTTCGTCAGACGACGAGCAAAATCGAAGAGATCTCCGAAGACGAGGTCGACTCCACCAAGGTCGGCCAAGTCCAAATGCATTTTTAAATGGGAGAACGAATCCGACGCACGTTTCTCCCTTATCTTCTGTACAATGTAACACGGTGCAACCAATAGCTATGAAAGCAATGAGAATCCCCATCACGTTGCTACGCCCGTGTGGAACTGTCGAAGCCGTCGCTACTCGCGCCCTGGTAGACTCAGGCGCA
>JBBPKG010000698.1:0-14405 GCA_038089115.1 Fistulinella cinereoalba | reverse complement strand
TCGTGTTGGCCTCGGTGGGCGCCGCAGACACGTCGGACGCACCTTCAAACTTCTTTTCGAGGCGGCGGTACTGCTTGCGGAGCTCGCGTTTCTCTGCGGCATCCTGCTCGGGGTCGAACGTCGCGTCGGGCACGCTGGGGCTGTCGGCCATTAGGGTCAGCGGGGAGGACGACGCGGGTCACGTGTGGCACGACGCGTGCCGGCCAAACATTGGTAAATTTGCGCGCCATGCTGTATTGTCTTCCTGGCGCAAAGCCCAACGCTCACTAACACGTCCACACTGAACTGCCACGCGCAAATGTCGGCGCACGCGATAGACGTAAGTGAAGCCGGCAAGTTTAGGGGCCCTCGGGCTGATAGGAGCCTCTGCAGTACAGTAGGAGCACGCGCGCAACGTGCAAAGCGCCTCCGCCGTGCAACGGGTCTCAGATTCCCGTAGGAAGCCTGAGGTATGGACAAATTGTCAAGACCGAATTTGGCGAAACAGTCTCGTGGCGCCATTGGTGAGCATCTCGTCAATATGCCAACATCGAGGACGCTGATAGAGCGGCGACCCCGTTTTAGGGGTTGCGTAACGCCCGACGTTCTGCGTGCGCTTGCCGTGGTCGACTTGAGCAGCGTCACTGGTTTCAACAGCATCAAGTGCGCAAAAAAATATCCGTATGGGATGCTGACCAATATCTGTAGATACGAGGACCAGCAAAAGGTCAGACGTGCTGTGGCGGTCCGACATGTCGATCTAGCAGACGTCCCAGCTTCGGCGAAAATAGCCCCCCCTCCTCCAGTCCCCGTTATTGCAATGCCAGCTGGCAGCTCTTTCCCCGGGCACCCCGCTATGCTGGCCGGCCAGAAGAGAAAACTCTACGATGTCGCTGAGAGCTCCCAACCATTGATGCACTCTGAATGGGATGTTGCGCAAGGCATATATGCCACAATGCAGGAGGAGGATGATGAAGTTGTACCAGCTGAACGAGATGCAGCCGACGAACTCTATTGCGTCATGAAGACCAACGTCGTCGGTGTGCAGTACTACAAGGGCACGTATCTGGTGCATTGATAGATTCTGCCCCATTTACCGGATATACAGGCCTTGTCGGGCCTCGTGAACAAGTCAGCCTCGTCAGGGAGCCCCACAATCCATATGACAGGTAACATTGAAGATGCCGTTTCGGCTTTCTTCTGCTTATGGCACATTCGAAAGGAATGCAATTCAAGTCAAGAACATTGGTGGTGCCCAAGTGGGACATCTCCCCAAAACTGTCGTGTCCAAGCTGGCTCCGCTTCTTGATCACCGATTGGTCACAGTAGAAGGGATCATGCACGAAGGAAACTGTAAAGCCATTCTTACATCTTTCTGGGTCGTTAAGTTAATCCTTCTGCCAGTGCAGGGTTTTAATTATTCGTTATCCATGTAAGTAACATGTCTTTTTGTTAGTATCTCGTTGCTCACCTCACATAAACGACAGGTCGTTGAATATCTATGGATCACCCGACAGACGAGACATGTTAGAGCCTATGCTTATCTGGGCAACTCCTCGGCAAAAAGGCTTCTCGCAGCGAAATAAGGGCGGTGTCCCGGGGGCATCCTCTGTAGCCCATGCTTCTCAAGGATTTGGCACGTTTGCAGCACAAATGGGGCTCCCTGTCCCCAGCCAAGGTCCTGGGGTGAGAAACAATCTCAGTCAGCTACAGCAAGAGGAACTCGCAAGAGCCGCTGAACTTACTAGGATGTTAAGTGGGCTGGAGACTGTTGATGATGAAAATCGGCGTTCCTCGTTGCTTGATACACTCTGTTCAACGGTTGACCTTTTGAATCTTCCTGTACATCCTAACCCTCCCAGTGTTGCCAACGGAGATTTGATGGTGGACTTATTGAAGCACCAGGTAAGAGGTATATTATAAAGTTATATTGTACGCATTGACGCGCATACCAATCCTCAAGAGTCAGGCACTCCAGTGGTGCATCAGGCATGAGTACCCCGAGTTGCCCACCAAGGACACGGATAGTCCAGTACAGTTCTGGCAATATAGGAAAGCAGGTGACAAGGTATGTTATTGCGACTGTCAGGCAAGCTCAAACCTGGCTCATTATTGCCAGTCATATTATTTCAATAGTTGGTCTAACTTACCGCTGTCTGATAATGTGACTGAGCTCTTCCCCTATTGTAGTTGCGACCAAGACTCCGCAAGACATCAATATACCTCCAGCGCTTGGCCGGGGCGCTTTGGTCGCCGATAGCATGGGCCTGGTATGTGGCATGGCAAAGGAAGGAAGTAGAGAGTGACACTATTGCAGGGTAAAACACTCACAATGATCGCACTTGTCCTTGCAACGTTGCAGGACCTCCCTAAAGAATATTGCAACAGTACTCTCGTCGGTGCGCAACAGGGTTGCGTACAACTTTATCCATCTGACTCACTTGATGATAGTTGTCCCACTCTCTATCATCTCGAATTGGGAAAAGCAGATTGACGAGCACTGCGTCAGAGGCGCTTTATCCGTCTGCGTTTACTACGGTGCCACGCGTAATATGACACCTCAACAATTGATCAAGTATGATGTAGTGATCACCACTTATCAAGTTGTCACAGGTGACGCCGACTTCGATGTCGTCACGCAACCTGGTCTAGGAGGACAAGCGCCTGCCAAAAAGAAGAAGAAGGTCGCCAAGGGGTTATTCGGTATAAAATGGAAGGTGTGTATGATGGCCACTCCCGGCAGATTGTAGTGAGCCATGTTTGTCAGAGAATCATTCTAGATGAAGGCCATACCATAAGAAATCCGAAGACCAAGATGGCCAAGGCGGTATGCATGCTTAGTGCCGAGAGGCGATGGATCTTGTCTGGAACCCCTATTGTGAGTGGTAGTAATTATTTTGCCCTTGGTATAAATAACTCCTTCATAGATCAACTCCCCCAAGGTCAGTATATGGTTTGAACTGCCGTTGTTTCTCTTGTTAATGTTATCAGGATCTCGGCTCAATCCTCAGTTTCCTCCGGATCTGCCACCCTTTGGACGATGAAGATTACTTCAAACGCCTTGTCTTGCGTCCTCTGCAAAGGGGAGATCCCTCTGGTGCAGAGCTTCTCCGGGTAGATTTATTTTGCTAATCTAGTACCTTCTCTTACTCTCTTAGTAGGCGTTGATGAGCCATATCTGCATCCGCAGAACGAAGGAGGCAAGATTCTATCTGATACTGCAGCCCCTTTCAAATCTGACGTTGCACACAAGATGCAAGATAGTGAAGGAACACCCCTTGTCCCTCTTCCACCAGTGAAACCCGCCCGTTACAGTTCCTCCATCACCACACTTATATGTGATAATAGGTCGACATCACTTTAGTTCCTGTGACACTTAGTGACGAAGCACGAGTAAGTGTGGCCCCAACTATACTTTGATTATTCCAACTGCATTTTTCAGGAACTCTATGATGCTGTCGAGCTTGCTTCCAGGCAACGAATCGCAGACCTTATGGACGAGGCACAGCAGATGAACCCGGTTGTAAGTACTACTAACTCTTCTCACATACGGAGCTCATGTTTATCTAGGTGACTACCAACGTCCTGAGTATGCTTACTCGCCTCCGTCAGATTGTACTCCATCCAGGCTTGATTCCAGCTGATTATCTGGATCAACTTCGAGCGGGTGATAGCATGAAGGCTTCCCGTGGCAGCGTGGTGCAAATGACGCCAGAGCTGAAGGCCAAGCTGGAAACCTGCATCCTGCAAGCAATTGAGGATAACGAAGAATGTCCTATTTGTTTCAATGTGGCAATCGACCCCAGGATTACGTCGTGCGCACATGTTTTCTGTCTGGCTTGGTGCGTTACACTCTGTCCGCAATTGCCTCATTAGACTCACTCAGATGTAGCATATCGCAAGTGATTGCAAAGGACCCAAAGTGTCCTATGGTAACACATTCTGGCTTGTTCCAACGGCTCCATTTTGATTTCATTGCAGGACCGCCGCCCACTTACCATGCAAGACTTGGTAGCGCCGCCGCCTCCCACTAACCTAACACAGGTTCCAGCAGAACAGGACGTCGATGAAAGTTATCTATGCACTGGCTCGTCTGCCAAAATCGATCAACTCATTCACCTCTTAAAATTGATTCCGAATGACGGGAAGAGTTTGGTTTTCTCCCAGTTTACTTCTTTCTTGGACAAGGTGCGCATGCTTCAGATCCCGTGTGTTTGTACTGATGCATTGGGTAGATTGGCGAGGCATTAGAAGAACATGGGTGAGTTTAGTGTCTAATTTTTTTGGATGTCACGTTAAATGCGTTTGCAGGATTTCTTACGTGCGGTTTGACGGACAGCTGTCTGCGAGAAAGAGACAGGAGGTGTTGGAGCGGTTCTCCATTCCTATTGATCCTGACGAATCTCCCGCTCCGGATGAACCTCTCCCACAAGCTCCAGCCATGCCAATAGAGGGAAAAGAGGAAACCACCGACGACAATGACTCTGAGTTTGTCGCTGGAAATGACACTGACGACGAGGACTTTGAAGACAGCATCACGACTCGTGTCAAAAAGACCAAAATGAAGGAAAAGAAGACGAAGGGTAAGGGCAAGGCAAAAGCGGCTCCGGCCCCGAAGCGTGTTTTCGATGGCTCTGCCTTTTCCTTTAGAAATCCCAAGGTCATGTTGATTTCGCTCAAGGCAGGCGCATTGGGTCTTAATCTCACGGTTGCGAATCATGTCTTCTTGTGCGTTCTGCTCCATTTTTCGTATATTCTGTTCGAAACTAATAATATCCTCAGGATGGACCCGTAAGTCGCTTCTCCACTATTCGTGACACGTCTTGATCGGTGTTTGTTGGATGTCTTTAGATGGTGGCAGGTATGAATGTCGTTGACAAATCGTGGTGTCGTGTTTGCTAATTATTCTAATTTTGTAGGAGGGCATCGAGAGTCAGGCAATTGATAGGTGTAACCGGTAATTCCCTTCCTTTTTATCGCGCCAACGGATGCTGATGTTGCTAGTATTGGGCAAAAGAAGCCAGTTCACGTATATCAATTGATTGCTGAGAACACGGTGGAATCCAAGGCTAGTAGTCTAGCTGGTTGTCAGAGTGGTTTCATCCTGAACTGGTCGCTCTAGGTGATTGAGATCCAGGAGAAGAAGAAGCAGCTGATCCAGCATGTATGTGGTTGTCTTCTCGTCGTCGAGTTAGACCTGACTTTAATAGGCATTCTCTGGCATCAAACGTACAGAGACCCAAAGGGAGAAGAGAGAGGCGAGGCTTCAAGGTGAGCGGTGGTACTTCCGTTCTTTCCAACCAAACGTTGTCTTTCAGATCTCGTACGGTTGTTTGGGATCCGCGACCGCCATTCTCACGTATAAAGGACGAGTACCCTTCTCGAGAATAGCGAGTGTTAGACGCATTCGATGGCACATACTACCACTCTACAGACGTATAATCAAGTCTATGTTCTGCTACTTGAAGCTTGGACGTTGTTTCACTTCGCGAGTACCATTTACCCGCACTTATCTACGGAGTAATTTAATATTAGTGCTGTCTATGAATCCGATCGCAGTATCTGGGTCCAACGAATTTGTTTAGTCTAGTATGCAAACCAACATATGGGCGTATCTGTCGGCACACGTTGCTCAAAGCATATGCCAATTTGACATCGAGATTCCTGTTTTATTGGAATCGGATTTAGTACGTTCCCTAGGAATTTCATAGCTATTTTAACTTTTCGACGACGCCCCCGTCACAGGCAAACTGAAATTACCGCCGATATCGTAGTACTAGCCTCGACGTGGAGGAGCCCACGGGCTCCCAGTGGTGATCCTAGTGGGCGTCCTGGGAGCTCGCTCCGCTGGTACCCTTGCCGTGGTCTTTCCGTAACTGGACCTGATGGCTACCACTAGAACAAGTTTGGTTTAACTCGGGGGTATAATTAGCTCAGGCCGAATGAACCTAAACTCTATGGATCGAACGGAGAACTTTTTCCCATGAGAATGTAGACCACACATTACTTGTTGCAACTGGCAGCCGCCCCATTGGATGTGCTATGTTGCGAAGACGTGGGGCGCATGCAACAGCACACCGAACGCTGCCAATAGGGCGGGGGCGGGTCTGATAACGTTGATAGCCAGTCCCCTGGTTCAGGATATACATTCCTGTAAAAGGACTCACATGGCCAGCGGCGATGATTACTCTGTGAGCCGAAATATATAATGCGACCGACCGGACAAGATTCAGAGTGGCGCCACTCCGGATGACCATGTGGTCGATTCACATTGGGGTTGGACAGAAGTAGGAATAGTGCTGATTGACCCAGCGCCAAGCAGGGCGCAACTGGCAGGGCGCAACGACCAGCTGGATAGCATCGAAACCCTCATTCTTCCTGTCCAGGTAATGGGCTGACTTTTAAAGAAAATCTTTAAATCTCCATTTTTTGCACATGTCTGGCCTGTATGATGTAGTTGAACCAAATGTTTATGCACCAAAGCGGGGTCTACCATGCATGTGGCCTTTACTAGCGGCAATTCTTCTCCGGCGAAGGGCTGTCTTTTAGACCAGGTTGCTTCGGCCTCCAAGCACAGCAAATGAATGTTGGTATCTGATTTGGGGTTTATTTCTAGTACCTGAAATGTATGATTGGTAGCTAGATCGCGCTGAGGATCCCGGACTGGAGGTGCCTGGGTATGTGATCAGGACTATGTTCCGCAAGACAGGGGATTTCCTAAAATAAGAACTGTACAGTTTCGGCAGCACCCGCGACGGGCCAAACCTTAATCTTTGAGCTATCGGGCGACAACAAATGCAAACAGCGAGCTCGTTGGCGAGGCGGAATTCACGCTTGCATCTCAGGACCTCGAGTACCCATCAAAATGGCTGCCGTTCAAACACTCCCAAAGGACGTCTCAAGAATTGGCCAGGAGATCAAGCTTTTCGGAAAGTGGGAGACACAGGAGTATGCATCCTCGTGCTGGAAGAGCGACTGGTCATTGATCATGGCTATACAATAGTGTTGAAGTCAAGGACATCTCGCTGACCGATTACATCCAAGTCCGTCATGCGGTCTATCTCCCCCACACCGCGGGTCGTTACGCCAAAAAACAATTCAAGAAGGCGCAAATGCCCATCGTGGAGCGTCTCGTGGACAGGTAAGCATCTTTCGTCGTATATCATCGGAACAGCGAAAACTCGGATGTCTGATGCGTCTGACCTGACGAACAGTCTGATGATGAAGGGTCGTAACAACGGAAAGAAACTCCTGGCCGTCCGCATTGTTGCACACGCATTCGAGATCATCCACCTCCTTACGGACCAGAACCCTATTCAGGTATTGCGCTGGTCGTCTTTGAATACACCGCCGACTTACTTTTGGGCACATAGGTGCTCGTGGATGCGATTGTCAACACTGGTCCCAGAGAAGACTCGACGCGAATCGGCTCGCAAGGTACGGTGCGTCGTCAGGCCGTCGACGTCTCCCCTCTGCGGCGAGTGAACCAGGCGATTTCGCTTTTGACCATCGGTGTAAGTTGCGTGATTGCTTCTGTGTAGACTTTGGTCCTCACCGCGATGGTCGAATTAGACTCGCGAATCGGCATTCCGCAACGTGAAGTCGATCGCCGAATGTCTTGCGGACGAACTCATCAACGCTGCCAAGGGATCTTCAAACTCGTATGCCATCAAGGTCAGACTCAGGCTGAATTTGTGTCCGAACGAGCTTGTACTCACATTTTCCCCGGCGTAGAAAAAGGACGAACTCGAACGTGTTGCCAAGTCCAACCGGTGAAGGAAAAGGTTATGGTGCGCATGTATGTGCGGTGGACGTGGGTTCGCGACACGGCTATGGGTGCAATATCATATGGTCCCTTCCTTTTCATGATATCTCTGTTTTCTTTCATTATTTGCAATCTCGCCATGAGCACATATGCAGGATAAACGCGACCCACGCTTTCCATCCATGTATCCTCGATCACACCGGCGACGCGGTCTGATCTAGGCGTCCGGCACAGCTGTCGATAGATGCTGTGACTCCCATAGCACCGCGCGCCCAGCTTGATGTCGTACGACGCCGAAAGATGGTTTCCTGCTACTTGAGACTCCGCGCGTCGAAATGCGTTTTCATCGGTGTGACATGTTGGTGTGGTCATTTCGGGCAAGGGCTCCTCTCACTCGACGACACGTAACATGGACACCGCGGATGCAGCAGGATGGCGTCGTTTCACCCAAGTGACCCAGTCCGTGCCCGGCGGACACAAACTTTATCGGGCCTCCTCACCTAACTACATCAACAAGGACAGCGATCAAAGGCTCACCCAGGCTGCCGTCGACTTCCTCGTCAGCCAGGGTGTCGATAGCATTATCAGTCTCAACGAGCACGAATACACGCATGAGGAGAAAGCGCGTCTGGCTAACGCGGCACCGCCGATCCGCTACCTGCATCTCAAACTCGGCGACTTTAGGCCACCGACGCTCGCGCAGTTTGAGCAGGCGCGCCACTTTTTCTTGCAGAACGCGTCCACACTCGTGCACTGCGGGTATGGCTGGGGCCGAACGGGAACGTGCGTCACCGGGCTTCAGATTTACACCGAGAATGGCCAGACGCTGCAGCCTCCTGGCAAGACGTGGGTTCTGCCACTGGCGTTCGGTGGGAACAACGTCGAGAAACGGGCGCAGGTGTCCATTCTTGCTCAGCTCCGGAACCTCTTGTTCCCGTACGTGCGCACTTCGTGTGGAATGCACATAGCCATATTCGTTCATGTTGCGATGTTCGTGTCGCTCGCAGCCGAGTCACGGGCAAGCTTTTGGGTGATCCCAAACAGACGTTTGCCATCGTCAACTTTGCGACGGGTTATTATCTGACACTCGCCGCTGAGAATGGTCGTGTCATCGCGGTTTCTCCAGAGATGGTGGAGACCTCATCCACGATCAGGCAGCCGGTGAGTGGCTCTCAAGGTCTGGTGCCCCTTACTGATTACGTCGCACTACAGCTCCTCGAGTGGGAGATCAGGAGCGATAAAGGGAACTACACTCTCACAAATAATGCGGCGCCCGACCGTGCCGCGCTTACCGACCCCCAAGGCGCCGAGGTGGACGATCCAGTGACGTATGGTGCGCTAACAGGGGAAAGCGCACAGTTCACGATCATGGAAGTCGAATCGGGTTCCCAAGGACGTTATGTGTAGGTTCCGTCGCAATGCCTTTTGATGTTGATCCCGATTGGCGCACGTCCACGTGTCTAGCATCTCACCCTACTCCAGCCCCACCCTCGCGGTGGCGATCAATACTCCAGATGACAACGTTCGACTGCCTCAATCGGTATGTGATTACTGATGAGTCTCACGAACGGGTCACTCATACGGACCAATGTGCCCAGGGGCTCATGCCTGCGCTGCTTGCTACTAGGGACGAGAGCAACGAATTCGGGCTTTGGATCCTCCTGTCTACCGACTTTATTGGGCGCAAAGATGAAGCCTAGCCGACGATACGAAGTTCGAAGTAGCATGGATGAAAAAGCATATGTGACCTGGGCGTCCGCATGTGAAGCTTTCGGTACTATGATATATTTTGGTGTGATCATTTCTTCCCATAAGAGCAACGAGAGAATCCTCTGATGCCCACAGTAAACCCCCCCCCGATCGTACAGGGAAACTACGCGTTGTGTGATGTGCCCACGGCGATACGACCTTGCAATCGGCTTCCGCAGTGCGATACCTATCACCGTCTAGCCCCGCAGCGATGTATCTTAGACACACCCCTACAAGTTTAATCATGTCACCAAATCGATCGATTCCGTTCTGCATTGTGTTAACCGACCTCTTATTTATGTCACTTCGGGAGCCCGCCGCGTACGCACTTATTTCAAAACTCCTCGGCTGTTCTTCCTCGCATGAATGGAATTCATTTTCGCCGCCTCGCCGGCGAATATTGGGTAGATAATCCCGATGAACAAACGGGGAATAGTCTATCCGGTCGCGACATTCTCGCATCCACTCGCATTGAACCTTTTGAGAAAAGAGCACCGAAACAAAGGTGACTACGAAAGGGACGGTGTGGATTCTTTCGTCCTTTGTCTTTCAATCATATGTGTGTCAGCCAGTTTTACTAGAATGAAGGAGGCTTGCGGAGCTCGTGCGCCCAAACGTGTCTCTCACCGGCACCTCTGTGTTCTAAACAGGTTGATGTGACAGCACCGTCCATCTGAGACGACTAGGTCACCGTTCCCACACATGTTCAACGTATATTGGCAGCGCCCATCGGCGGTGGTTCCTCTTGAAGAATATGAATTCTTGCGCGATACAAAGTTTCCGATGGATAAACTGTTCACACGACGGAATCGTTCTCCCTTCCAACTTCCAAGTCGCCTTCCACCGTCCTCGTCCGTCCCGCTTCCACCTTGGCCCCGCTCGTCTTCCCGCCTATCCTCGAAATGGGCTGCGGGATGTATGATGCCTCAGCGTCAAATCGAGTCTTATGACTCCATCGGGTATAACGCCTAAGAAGCCTGAGGTATACCAGACAGTGCGTATCGTAAGAAGTACCTTCCGAAAGTCTTTTCGGTCGACCTACCCTTATCTACCTTTTCTTCTTGCCCTTGCTTCCTTGCTGCGCTTCTCCACTGCATGCGGACGTGTATCAATCTGCACTCTGCGTTCAGCTCCATCTCTCCCTTTGCCTGAAACACCACCCTCTCTATTATGATGGCGCAGATCCAGGGTCTGATCGATTGATCATGGAGTACGTACGTACGTACTGCCCTCCCCACGCAAAGTGCCGAGTTGTACGCATCATCACCAAGCACCGCTTGCCGTTACGGTTACCCATGAGCCGTCTGGCCGGCGGGAACCCTGACCACTTGAGCGCCCGATCGGCGATGGGTGCTGGGCGCTGCGATGTGGGAAGCGGGGAAGACCCGGCGTCGCCACCAGCGCTGTCTGGCGCCCCTTGTGTACCTCGCCGGTTTGTGCCTGCCCATCGCCGAGCGCACGATTTCAGCGGTGCACACCACACCACCCCCCCTCTCTCGTCCTTGTTCCCAAAACGGAGGGGGGCGGAGACCAGCTAACCCTTGGAACCTTGAAGTCGTTGTTCAGGCGCCGTTGACGTCGGTGACGGGCAGACTAGACCGTTTATGGGGTGCCGCCATACCAGATGTCAATACGTACACCCCGAAACCGAAACGCAGCACCGAGGATATCGTACTGTATACGATGGAAGAGCCCCCAAGGCCGGTGACAACAGGGGGAGGTCACTCCGCCACCGCGGGCCCGCCACACGCGCTGCCAACGCATCCTTCACGAGGGCGGGGTGGGCAGACAGGCTCTCTCCAGTTTGTGAATGAATGTGAAGGGTGTGACATAGTGGTGCCTCGGAGACCAGGGTCCATCCAGCGTGAACATAAAAAGGGCAAGAGAGGGGCCGTCGACGGTCCCGGCATCCCCAAATGGCAGGACCCCGACCTCATTATTATCGTTCAAGGCCCCAAGGGAGCGCCACATCGTCCGTTGATATCATACTGACGCCCTCGACCCCGTTCCCTGGCGCGCGTGCGCAAGACAGTAACGCAACCCGGGAATGTGTGGAAAGGAAACAGTAACGTGAGGACGTTCCACGCCCAAGGACGACCATGTCACAACGTGCGCGTCGGTTCGGGTCTCCAAGGTACCGACGAGCGTGACACATGTGATCCCATTCAAACTCGTCGACAACCGACCCCCCGACACCTAGACTACACAGCGCTCTATGATACATGTAGCGTAGGTGGTACGTACACCAGAAAGTCGTTTCCGACGAGTACAACAGATCTCGGAAAAACACATTCAATATCGTTCCCCCTTTGTAAGTGAAACTGCCCACGATCGACAAGGGAAAAACAGAAAACCCTGCGAATCTAATGTCGTAGAGATGCGCCTCCAGGAGAGCCTGATAAATAGAGTGTTTCCAAAAAAAAAAAAGTACACATATGTACGACAATCTCCTCCCCCATCCAGTTTCCTTGGGTAACAACCTCCTCTCCGTGGGCAAGAACGCACGACCGGCGGAGGGCCAAGACCAGGACAAGCTCGAGCGAGGTCACGCTTGACCCTCGGCCATGGGCCGCACATAAAGCGCGCACGTCAGGAGACGGGTAGATCCGAGATAAATAAAGGTGCGCTCGGGCCGGGAAAAAAGCAGGATGAGGTGGTGCTCCAGAAGCGCAAATGAGGGTGAAAACGAATAGTCGATCGTCTACTATGAACCATCCAGTTCGTCGAAAGAGGAGGCCAACTGTAGTGGACGCAATAACGAAAAGGGGAGATGTGTGAGTCACTGAGGTGGCATTCGGGTCGGCCAATTGGAAATGGGTTGTTGGTCCGTTGGAGGTCCATTTATGAGTAATAATACAAAACGGCTGGGCGGGGGCCGTTCGGCTGCCTGAGGCTGTGGGGCGTCGTCGTTGTCGCCGGAGATCCTACGAAGATCGTTTGATGCGATAGAGTGGTTTGTCGTGATCGATGCTTTCCACGCTCGCGGTGGAAGGAAGCGCGTTTGCCAGGTGTTCTAGGGCCAGTGTAGGGACGGCCGCAAAAAGGCTGCCGGTCAGCCGTGTGCAAGAATCTATTTCCTCTTATCCAGTTAAAAATTCGTCCAATTGATGGCGCGATGTTGCAAATCCGATCATGCCTCTGAGACCCGAGTTGTTTGTTTGATGCCGACAAAAAATCAAGAATGATGGCTGTTTCAGCGTCACCGATGGACGGATGGTCGCAGGAGATCTATCGGCGACGCTCCCGAAGGTGGCTCGGGCTTGGGAACGACACCCACCAGACCGACATAACCAAAGTCACGGCCGATTTCTTTGACCATGGCTTTTCCCATTAGGCAAACCCAACCCAGACCCTCGCCAGTGACACACTGGCCAGGCCAGAAAAGTTCCCCTTCTTCGTCCTCGATGTCTGGTTCATGCTCCTCATGCGCCGAAAGGCTCGTTCCCACCATACGGGCAAACGTCGTAGGGTAGTAGCGGGCCAAGATCGGGAGCGTTAGGAGCTTTTGAGAGTGCTCCATGCTGTAGGCAGCGGAGAGGATGCCGGCAGACTGCTCTTTGATGATGGACGTAAAGAGAGGACCTATGGGAGTAGTTGCCTTTGAGGCAGCTGTGATCATGTTGGCCGTTGGCGCACGCCCATCAGAAGTGTTGGACACGTGAGCGATCAGATGCGGTGGTAGCGCAGCCTGGGTAGACTGGGACGAACGTGGCATGGTTGATGATTGGGAAGCGACTAGTGTCGCGCCCGAACTGTTTGTGTTGGGAGTGCCTTCTGCGCTGTTCGTAATAGGTGTCGAATTAGCGCTGTCAGCCGGGGCGATGCTCGCAGGGGAGGGAAGCATCTGAGGTGTCGCTTGGGAGCCCAGCGAGAGTTGCCCCGCGGCGCCTGTAGTACCGTTCATTTCCGCCCTCTCCGCCTCTCGGCTTAGTACGGCCATCTCAGCCTTGAGCTTCGTCCATGTGCGATCTATTTCAGGGTCTACTGTCTGTTTCGTTGTATAATAGAACTTGCGTGCACGGATGAAACCTTCGATCATCCAGCTGTGCAGAGAATGTGTGAGCGAGCCACAAGAGGCAAGTGATGGGCTTACATCAAGCCCAAGAGGGCCTTTTCGCGTTCACCAAAGGCATCTTCGCTGGTCCACTTGTTTTTGCACCAGCCGAGAAAGGCTTCTATGGTTACCCAGGTATCGTGGTAGCATGTCTTTCTCCCGTAGTCCTTGATCCATAGAGAATAAGTAAAGCAGACAAGAGCATCGACCAGCTCTAGACGTGCGATGAGCGCGCCGAACTTGTGGTATAGGGAGTTTGGTGGAGGGGGATGCGAGAGGGGGCGATATTCCTTGTGCGTGGAAGGGTATGTGGACCAGAAGCGGGCATCGCCGGAGAACTTGAGTTGGCGGCCGGCGTGGTGGTATTTTTGATGTATGGCGTCATAATCGAGCTGCATCTTGCCTCGCCGGGGACGACGGACGGGCACGAAGGACGGGAGGACGGAGAGTGCAGCCGAGCGAGGGGGTATTGCGGCGAGGTCTTCTCGGACTTCGCCGTCTTCGGAGGGTTCTGAGCGCGAATTGAAGCTAGGGGGCTGTGGAGGGGGCCTGTGGAGGGCGGGAGAGGGGGGGCGGGGGTGGTGATAGTGGTGGGGGTGGTGAGTGGGGGGATCTGGGTGATGGGCGGGGCGGAGGCGTTTGGCGGAATCGGAGTCCTGTGGCTGATCGGGCTTGCGCTTGAGGGAGGACGGGCCGGGGGAGTTTGACCGGGAGGAAGGAGGGGAGGGCGGGAGGTCCGGTGGCAGCGGTGTGGAGAGGGGGCCCAGGATCTGGAAAGGAAGGGGGCGTGTCAGGACAGGGGGGCGGGGAGGAGGGAGGAGGGACCTCGAGACTCTTGAGGAGCTGCTCGCGCGTCCA
>JBBPKG010000697.1:0-11495 GCA_038089115.1 Fistulinella cinereoalba | reverse complement strand
AACTCTGAGGGTGATGCGCTTGGAATGGGAACCAATAGTCATTCGTAATGTGACATAGTCGGTAATTGCTCCATGTTTATTCAGGGTTCTGTCTGCATTGTAGACTGGCACAGGGCGTGGTAGGGGACATACGTTCAGCCCTTTAGCCTTAACAAAGCCTGCATCAATTGAAGAGCCGGTGCATCCACTGTCGACAAGGGCCCTCAGAGAGAACTGCCGTTGGTCGTCGAGGGCAGTTAGAACAGTGTTAAGCATGAGGGAATCACCCTTTCCACGGATGAAGTGGCGGGGGCCTTGTAACTCCCTGATCGCATCCTTGGCGCTGTCCAGCGACAGCTGATTGAGCTGTGACAATACCTCTTCTGTCGCCTCCAATTGGCGTTTCGGATGGGTGAGGAGACGAAGTAGGGCCAGGGCTCGCGTAGGGCCTTGGTCTTGGAGTTGCTGTGCATACCAGGATGGTGTCCAGGGAATTGATCTGGTAGGAGGCAGGAGCGCTTGGTTTGGATGTCGGTTTCAAGTCTGAGTAAGAACGGGTGTAACTTCATTCAATTCTTTCGATTCACTTGTACATGACACGATTATATGCGACGTTTCATCAGGCTCAATGACGTTTGGAACCAAACTCTCTGGGGTCGGAGAGGGCACGCTATTACCTTCCAACCCTTTTAAAAATCCTCCAACTTCTCCTTCATTTCAAGCTTCTCGTTGTTGTCTAGCTCGGCAACCATATATGCAACGCGTTGCGCCTGGCTGGCACGTTGGGGTTGGGTGCACTGCCTTGCAAAATGGCCCGGTTGGCCACAGTTATAGCATACTCGGCCCCCCTTGTTCCTTCCGACATCCATCGGTTGGCCTTGTCCTCCATAAGTGACACCGGTAGAGTCTCGTCGATCCCCCTGCCACGAGGCTGGGATGGTGGGTGTGGTTGACGTGGCAGGGGGAGGAGCAGGGAGTGGAGGACGAGGACAGAAGATAGCGGTAGTAGGGCGTGACACAGTCGTCAAAGCGAGAGATGGGGCCTTGCCACCATGATGGAGTTCCAGCGTTTTCCCAGTCTTTTTTAATGCTTTAATGAAGTCGTTGTAGTCACGGGTCTTGGCCATGTCACAGTTATCCTCCGCAGCATATACAATAGCAGGATTCATGTTGGTTTTGAGAACATCAATGAGATGATCTGCTTCGGGCGTATCTTTTTGCACAGTGACATAGCCTGCCTTCACTGCGATCTGAGCGAAGGTGATAAGGTACTGGTCCATCAGGGTGGTCCCCTGTTTGAGCTGACACAGGCAGGCCTGGGCATCCGCCATCTCACTGAGAGGGGCGAATGTTTCCTTCAACGCAGTAAGAAGCGGGTCCCACGCATAGCAGCTAGGGTCGTGCTGAGATTTGTTGGCTGCATCTGCTATCATGGTTCTGCTGTATGCGGCCGCCCAATCTCCAGCGTAACCTTCCTTCATCAGACCTAGCGTAGTGAGTGACTTCTGCAACACTGTCATATTGGGAAAGAAGGCAAAGTACAGCTCGAGATGCTGGAGCCAGGTCTCAAACTTGGACTTGTCCCCATCAAACGAGATGGGTTTGGGAGGTTTCAAGGCTCCCACCTGGGAGCCGGCGGGGTAGTTCGAAGTGTTGGGCATGACACGAGTTGGATAGGGGTCGAGGGAGCGTACGTCTAGCGTTAAGCTAATGTCGGGATCCCTAATCTCCATGGCAGTGACCAGCACTCGGACAACCTGCTTTGGACAACTAGAATGGAGATTCAGCAGTCTAGGAATACAGGACAGTCGGGACATTGTACCTAGAATGGAGAAGCTTAACGCTAAGAGGAAAGGAGGGGAACGGATAGCGATGACGACTACATGGAGGCACGATGACTAATACCTAAGTCGGTGCACGGGCCACCGACGCACGGGCCAACGGGCGATACTCGTAACAGTACGTCGCATGCTGTACTATGACCCCACAACTTGTGGAGAAAGTTGAACGTGACGAGCCTAATAGGCACCATGACGGCTTGAAGGATAGATACCGGGCCTTTGAACGTGCTTGGACATCACAGTTCCCCCATTGCGCGATTTTATTGACGCGGCTAGATGACTCAACACTCAACTCCCTTGGACTGGCTATCAAGTAAGACTCTACACGGATGATTTCCACTATGCCAATTCTGTTGGGAAATCAGAAGACTATGCCGGGGCATTTTAGACTGTTGTATCTTCTGCCAAGAACCTCCGGAACTTGTCTTTCCTATCTGGAAGCTCAGGCTATGTACAAGGCGATCTGGTAACAGCATCAGATGAAATCGTTGAAATCCTCCGAGGACTGGACAGGCTCGAAGAATTCATGCGGGAACTTACTATTTCTATGCACACCTGACGTGCTAGATTGTGCTGCCGCATGGCCATCACTGAAATATCTCATGGTCGATAGAGCCCCACGGAGCTATTATCCGACCGACGACTTGGATTTGCCCTCCATGTCCTGTCGGCTCTACTTGAGCTGTATACCTATCGGCAACAATGAACTCAGGTGCCTGTTGGGCAACTCCGGTCTCACCTTGCAAAGTCTCACGTTGGATGGCATCTCTCAACTCACTAACGCGGAGCTCCGTGCGATCCTCGAGACTATCTGCACGTCGCTGGCTAACTTGATTCTCATACGCTTCGCAGTCGATCGTACTCGGGATGAGGAATACGCAATCGATGCTACCGTTGCACATATGGTAAACATCGGGAGGTTCTACATGGACGGCGACTTCACTTCAGCGAGGATGTTGAGACAAAGGATGAGAGCATCTGAGGGAAACCCTGATCAAGTTGCCTAAGTGTATTTTAGGCTGGTACCCAGAGGGTTCCGCCAGGCATGTGAACGTCAGCTGTCGGGTGCAGTAGAAGGCTCTTGGCCTGGGTGGGAAATACAGGTGGACTGACCGCGAATGCCAGCACAGGAGGAAGCGGAGGAGGAAGAAGAAGAGGGCGACAACGACGACGAGGAGGCAGAGTGGGAAGATGAGAAGATTCTTAGTGTGAAGCGGAGTTGGTTTCACCACTACGATGCAGGCCCTGAGTGGTAATTCAATGCACCTGGCATTAGATATGTGTTATAACACTGGTCCTTCGGCATGGGGATAAACGACACTGCGGTGGGTCAGGGAAGCGTAACCACCGTGGCACGGGCAGACTCCCCTTGCGCGCCGATCATACGGCACACCGATTATTTAAACCCCTTCTTACAGCGTCACCACGAATCCCATGGCCTGGTCCCCTTCAGCCAGAACTGGAAGCCGTCCAAGCCGTGTATACTCAATACACCGGATACGTCCAATGCCGAAGTGCCAGTCAGAATGACCAGGTCCCCAGGCCGCCACCGTAAAGATAGTCTCGGCTTTACCGGTATCACCCCGCGATCGACTGCACGGGTTGGTGCGGCTGCGAACCCGGTACCGAAAACGCATCCTCATCATGATACACCGCGATCAGCGTGACCTTTCCGAGAACGAGATGAGGATCGACGCGATTGGGAGCTCAGAGATGGCGGCGTTGGATGTAGTCCCAAGTGTGACCTGGAAAGGCGCCTCCCCAATTATGCATCCATGCGATTTGCAAAAAACGACGGGGGCATTGACTCTACGATGTATTAGGAGCAGTCAGCACCGGGATGCCAACCCACCAGCCACGCGCCCGAATCTTCCTGCGATGCTTCTGGCTGCGCATTGGTACCAGAGCATCGATCATGTGTTCGTATCGCGGAGACTCCTGTTTCTCTGGAACGGAACTGTGTCCCGGATAAAGCAAGGGGAAAGTTCATTGCCATGCAAAGGGCTCTTTTCTAAAACAAATATATATTCCCACAGCGTTACTTCCGTTATGCAAATTGTTCGTGACACACACTTGACCAGGCCTACTCACTGTAGTACATGGAATAGCTTGGGCCCACCTGTGTGGACGCTTTTTCGGTGACACATTATGTGGGACGCAGCACAATGATTCATTGATTAGCGCCGATTGGCTGCCAGTATCAAATTCCGAGTCAGCCCCTAATTAACTGGCGCCACTTTCTATTGGGCTTAATTTGCTGTATAAACAAACACTTCTTCGACTTGAACTCGAACCACAATGCAAACGCGCTCTGCTGTAAAGAGGCTCCAGTCGGGTCACCAAGCGAGCGACGAAAAAGAAGCACTTCCTCACAGCGAGTCGAGTGACGAAGAATCTTCTGAGCACGATGATACCCCTCCACCCCTCAAGAAGCGTCGCCGACAAGGTGTAGGGACAACGCCCAAAAGGCCACGTCGAGGAAAGCCTGGAAGTGTGTGCGAATTAAATATCGACGTGTTGTATCTCGTACGTACACTTCCTTTCCCCCCGTTCTTTGACTCAGCCACAACGTAAGATCTTCTCCCTATCGCGTCCGATGGAAGTGTTAAACTTTGCGCGCACCTGCAAATCTATCCGCGCAATTCTTATGTCCAAGTCATCAGCTTTCATTTGGAGAGCTGCTCGCAGTCAAGTCGAGGACCTGCCAGATTGTCCACCGGATCTGAGTGAGCCGGCATATGCAAACCTTGTGTTTTACCCTCGTTGCCATGTATGTATGGGCTCTTCATCCTGGGCCCTATAATAATGCTGCGCATAGGTCTGTGGAAAGTACACGGCATCTATTCTTTGGCGCATGCGCAGAAGGTACTGCAAGGAATGCAGAGCTCAGCGGTAGTGTCATTTAATCTGATACCGGTTGTGTATTCATGGGTCCTACTAGCTTGTGTTCAATCCAAGCCTTTCCTACAAATCTGTATGGCATAATCTTCTGGAGCGGAGAAGAACTCGCCATAAACCGAGGTCTGTGGCACTGTTGTTATCGTACTTTCTTTTTTATCGCTCTTGCAGTAAAATGCCAGTGGTTCGATAGAGAACAAATAGAGTCGTGGATAGACGAGTATCAAAATTCAACTGAAAAAGATAAATTTCTTGCGGACAAACGGAAGCACTATGAGGACATCGATGAGGTTTTCTGTTTTCTCGTCTTGCTTTGGTCACCTCGCTGACATATATGAGACAGCACGCAAGAGATTGTGTAGAATGGCGGAAGATGACAACGTTGATTCGCAAAGACGAGCTTCAGGTTCTTCGGCGAGAACGCCACGAAAAGTCAGTCCCCTCTTTAATCAACACGACTTTTACATATTGTTGGTTAGCATCATACAGCGTCTCAAGGCACTAGGATACGAGCCTGAAATAACTTACTTCGGTTCCTATCATTTTCAAGAGCCCCGCAATAAGGCATTAAAATCGCTTACGGATAGAGGTCAGTTTGGTGAACGACTCAATACAGCTTTTGAGCATGTCTCATAGAATGGGATCGGGCATTACCCGGATGGCTCGAAACTATGAACGAGTACCGGCAGCGGCGATTGAACAAGGCTGTTTACGAACCACGTCGATACAGATTGGCGTCCGACTACAAGCAGTACCTATCGTGTGGTCCATCAGACTTGCCAAAATTCGATTCGGATTTCCTCCCTCATGTGGCCGACGTCGCTCAATTCCCTCCATTTCAGGAAATCATCAACGCTCCAGAAGGAACCGAGTTGGGTGATCATCCATTTGCACACGCATTTGCGCAGCTGCCTGTATTAGTGGGCAAGTGGAAGAAGCAACTTGACATTGAACTTGCGGAGCTGGTCAAGATCCCTTTGATCCTCGGGGATGCTTCTCCGGATATAAATGTAGCGGGGGAGGACGCCAAAACTCCGGCCTCGGACAAGCTAAAACTAGCTTGTGCCATGTTTTTCACAGGTGGAACCTGTGTTGCTACTGCCTCAGAAATATTTTCATTTTGCATGCGCACTCATGTTTACCCAAGCGGTCACACGGACGTCTCGGTTCGTTCTGGATCCATCAAGGACCGATTCGATATATCTTTTCTTGATGAAGCTCCTTACATCGTCCGTGCATGCGAACTGGACCCGAATGTGGCCACTGTGGATGATATGAACAATCGGAATGCACGATTGAGGTGCTTGCACTGCAAGAGCTGCCGTGTTGTGACATGGAGAGAAGCAGTATGTCACTGTTTTCCTTGATCAACCATCCAGCTACGTCCTTAATCCGGAATTTTAGATGGTGCACGCCCGCTGGAGACATGTTATGCCTCCCCTTGGATTGTATTGGGAACTTGTCAATGATAAGTACATTGACCTGATTCAGGCCGTGGAATTTGCGAACCCTGTAACGGAGGTGTCATATTTCACACAAGCACGATGTCTATTGTGCCTGTGTAGTGTTGGGGATGCGATGCGGGGGAGAGATGACATGCCACACCATCTTTCGCACCGGTAAGCATTGTTTCCGTTGGCACCCATGGGGCATGACGAGGATCGTGGACAGTCACGAAGTGAAGCCGGAAGACATCAAGCCAGGTGTACACTTTGAATATCTGGGAATAAATGGTATTGGATGCGCGAATGTGGAAATGGTTGAGGACGGAGACCAAGTATTGTTTGTAAAGGCTTAGGTGGACAAGGTGCTCGGTAGATGCCGACGGGTTGTAGCCCATCTTTGATTACCGTATTTGGAATAGCTTATTGTGTTATCGATCGGCCTCCGCGTCGCCCATTATTGTTCTTTCTGTGTGGAATGGCCCGCTCGTCCTCTTATACAACCGTTACCACCCTTGGTTTATTCCTTCCCCCCCTTTCTCGATACCCTCGCTGCCCCACATGGTGGGCTCCAAGTTTCGTGAGCATCTTTCCTTGAATCCTCCCCCTCACCACCTCGATGTCGAGGTTTCCAAGTTCTCTCCGACATCGACCATAATGCTTTCATCGCGCTTCTCGTTTGGTCGAAGCAACTCGAAGTGCTCAAAGCACTCAAAGTACCCTTCCCCCAAGGATGTCGAGGCAGGCGTATCATCAACACCGCCCACCCTGCGGGACAGATTCACGAAGCTCTTTTTCGACCTTCGGACGTTCAGTACAGCAGATGGGGTCACTGGGAAAGACCAGTCACTATCCCCTTGGCCACCGCTTCACATTGAGAAACGTCGCTGTCCGTGTCAACCCCACGACCCTAAACACGAAGCTCGCATAAGGAAACAACAGCGCTGGTCGCGGTGTTTCCTCATTCTACTCATCATCGTCCTTCTTTTCTTAATCGGAGATGCCATCTTTCTCAATATCCGCGTCCTCTCTTTCTCAACGAACCAAACGACATCGACCGCTTCCATGCTTGCAGCGGATGCTGAACAATGTCTCTTTCAATACACCCTCAACGCGCCTTCCTCTCCTGGTGCATATCCGTGTTCGACATGCTTTTCTGTACTCCAGACTGTGCCTGCGTCCTACATGTCTAATTCAGTGAACTATCAAAGTGGCCAGGCGATCAATAATGCAATCCAATTCTGTGGTCTCCGTGCTTTCTATGACACTGCAAACACCCAAGGACAGGCGACTCTCGGAAATGGCAGCTGGATCCAAAACGTCAACTTCTGTACTTGGTCAGGCGTCAGCTGTGATGATTCGGGGCAGGTTGTGTCACTGTAAGCGGTGTTGGCGATTCAAAGGACTCTACTCACTGTTGTGGCTCAGGCAACTTACATATCCTGGTGTACCCGCTGCTTTCCCAAGCGAAATCGGCGGGCTGACTTCCCTACAGACTCTTAGGGTCGTCGGAGGGAACACAGTACCTGGTAAGATCATTTTTCAAGTTGATGCTCGTGTCTTTGGTCTCACTCTACTGTAGCCGGTTCTCTGCCAAGTTCATTCACTAACTTAACGTCTCTCACGAGTCTTCATCTAGAAGCCACCGCCATCACAGCGCTGCCAAATTCATTGTTCGCCTCGCCGGGCCTCACCCGTCTGTCCACGCTAGAGCTGGTCCGTAATTCCCAGATGGGCAGTGCTCTTCCAAGCAGTCTCGCCGGTCTCACGGGACTGAAGAATTTGTAAGTAATACCGACTACTTCGAACCGCCCCTTCATGCGTTATCATGTAGGCTGGTTAACTCTCAGGCGCTATCACCCTCCCCGCTGGCGACACTTACAGGGTCGTCGTCTCTCGCCGCTTCTCTGCAAACCCTTGATCTTACCTCCACCTCGCTCACGGGCTCCATCCCAAGCACCTTGTCGTCCTTCAAGGTGCTCACTCAGTTGTTGCTCGATTCGAATAGTCTCACCGGTAGCATTCCTACGCTCCCGAGCACACTGCAGGTGTTGAAAGTTAGTGGGAACACGGGGCTCGGTGGAAGCATTTCCTGTTCCGCCGGGACGCTGCAACAATGCGCTGTGCAAAACACGACAATCAATGTCGCTGGGTGCGGCGCGTGCCAGAACACGACAACAGCGGCATGACGAAATAGTTTTGGATTCGTCTGCGACTACTGACACTCATTTTCTCGTCACGGACAATTCCTTAGCAAGGTGCTTATAGGCTAACAAGGACAACCGGTAAATCTTGTAATCCCTGCTGTAACGATACTATTTGCCTCATCGCCCACCTGTCATCATACTCCAACAAATGGCCTTTCTCCTTTGAGTAGAGAGTAGCATAGCAAATCTAGACTCTTATTACTAACATAATGTGCCACATGTAACTCTACAAGCAACACCACATGAATTTCTTTGTGTCCGTACAATTCCGAGTCAGTCCTTGATTTTCTCAGGCATTTTGGCGGCTGTTAGTTCAACACCCAATGAGTTCCAGTTGACCTCTTGATGTAGACACTGATATTACTTACAGCGTGACTGACTCCGCAGCACAGAACGCACACCCAGTGCGTCAACAAGGGCGGCCAACATCCGGGGCTTGCCTAGATAGCCATCTGGTGCAAGCCTCGCGGCTTGCTTCATCATAAGAATTGACTCTTCGAAGTCGGCAATGTTCCCAAGCTGTAGAAAACGCGTGCGCAGTGCATTACCGAGGGAGGCAAGTATTTGGGGCTTCTCGAGGTGGCCGTCTGCAACGCGGCCGACAGCATCCTCTATGACGGTAATCGACCTCTCCAGGCCGGCGATATCACCATATTGTTCAAACCGTAGATACAGTGCCTTGCCGAGCGAGGCAAGCATCCTGGGTTTCTCGAAATAACCATTCCGTGTATCTTCCAAGGCGGAATCCATGATGGAGATCGACCTCTCGAGGTCGGCGGTGTCACCATTTCGTACAAAATATACGCGCAGTGCGTCACCAAAGAAGGCGGGTATCTCGGGATTGCTTTTATGTGAAAGTTTTGCAGCATCCTCCATGATGGAAATCGACCTCTCGAGGTCAGCGGTGTTACCACACTGATCGAAACGTATGCAGAGTACGTTCCCAAGGTAAGCGAGTATCCGGGGTTCCTCGAACGCGTCGTTTGGAATATGTTCGGCTGCGTCCTCCAAGATGGAAACCGACCTCTCAAGGTCTGCGATATCACCAAATCGGACAAAATGTACCCTCAATGCTTCACCAAGGGAGGAGAGCATCCAGGGCTTGCTAGGATCGTTCTCTGCGGCGAGCTTTACAGCGTCCTCCAGGGTGGAGATTGACCGAGCCAAGTCGGAGATGCCACCCTGTAGTACAAACCGTATACGCAGCGCATTACCAAGGAAAGCGAAAGTCTCTGCCTTCCGCAAGTAACTGTCCGGTTCGAGGTTCACAACGTCCTCTAAGATGGAAAGTGACCTCTCGAGGTCAGCGATATCATTATATTGTTCAAAACGTGCATAGAGCGCGAAGCCGAGAGGGGCAAGTAACCAGGGCTTCTCGGAATACTCATCTGGTGCGAATTTCAATGCACTATTCATGGCAAAAATCGAGGCTTCAAGATCGAAGATATCGCCACCTCTTGCAAAGCGCACACGGAAGAAGTCACCAAGGGAGCTGAGTACCCAGAGCCTGTCGATATATCCATCTGGTGCGAACATGATAGCGTCGAACAAGGTGGGCATTGACATCTTGGGCTTTCCGGCATCATTGCGCTGCACAAATTGCACGTGGGGTGCGTCACGCAGCGGGGCGAGCTGCCAGGTCCTATCGAGAAAGCCGCCTTTTGGAGACAGTCTCAGAGCATCCTCAAGTAGGCAAGTTGCGTTGTCGAAGCTGACGACCTCATCATATCGCAGGGATTGCGCAAACAACAGCTCGGAGAGTCTCAAAAGTATCCAGGTCCTATCAAAATGGGTATCCGAAATGAGCCGCAGGGCTTCCTCCATGACTAAAATCGATTTTTCTAGATCGTCCGGACTGTCCGTCATCTCGTAACGCGTCCCCAGCGCATCGTCAAGACCAATCAATCGATATGGCCGGTCGAAATACCAATCCGGGAGCAGTCTAGCAGACCGGTCTATTTCCCACACGAACTCGTTGAGTTCGGGCAGTTTTAAAGGCGTTTGGACCCAGTATTGTTTGAACATTTGGAGGGCGAGACCCGCAGCAAGCTGATAGTAGCTGCTCGCCGAGGAAATTTGCTTGACTTCTGTCGCAAGAGCTTCGATTTCATCTGCGACATGCGGTTTCTCTAGCGAATTCCGCAGGCCACACAGGAGGGCCTGAACGAGGTGGAGTAATGTCAAAGGTCGATCAGGGTGACGGGCTGGGCGAAACCAAAGCGCTTCGCGATAAGAGGTGATGACCGTGTCGAGACCATTGGCTGTGTTATAAGCCAGACAGTCAATAAACCTTGCTGTGGCAAGGTTGAACAACGCAGAAGCGTAACATTCATGATTGGGAGGACAAGAATCCAATGCAATTTCAAAGCATTGAATAGATTCTCCCAGTTTCTCCGTGCCTTCGCCTCTGTGGTACTGGAAAAGTGCATAATGCCCTTCGTCTGTTTTTGTTGAGGCTTCCGTCAGGCCTGTCTCGAATCCAAGCTAACAGAGCAGAAATTTTCATCAACGACGCGGTCGTGTAGTAGCTATAGTTGCTCACAATGTCATCACAGCGATCCAGGGGCATTAGGTAATCAAAGCGCCGCTCTTCGAAAGTGACAAGAAGCGAGATACACACAGAGGTGTATTCCCCCCCCTCGGATCTGCCAACCGAACCTGAACTACGAAATTTCTGAGTAACCACTGCCGAAATGCCAAAACCTTGGTACATACAATATGTGCATCCCTCGTCCACCAAGTCCCCCGCCTTCATTTCCAGTTCGCAGAGCAACTCCCCGTTTCCAAGCATCGGCTCAAACTCAAAAGAAGCAATGACCGAGAACTGAACATTCATTGTTGGGTTGGCTGGTCTAATCATGATAAGCAACCGAGGTATCAGAGAATTAACAGACCACTAACAACATAATTTCATCATCCCATTCAATGAAGCTGTTATAGATGGAAGGTGGCTGGCATTTGCTCCTTTTCTTGGTGCCATCGAACTGTACCACGACGTAGAAACCGACGGGTATTCGTCTCAGACAAGCGACGAGGTTCTCCGCGCGCATGCCTGCGATGCAATTATCATACCTTCGTTCGACGAAAGTGCGAGCTATACGCACGCGTGATGGCGAACTGTCGCATAT